>SJYC01125401.1:0-23575 GCA_006408675.1 Madoqua kirkii | reverse complement strand
GGGGGGCTGCACCTGCCGTTGGCAAATCGAAGCAGCTGATCCAGGCAGGGAGCAGTCCTTGTGTAACTCCTGAACAAAAATAACATTTAGAAATTTGGGACACTAACACGTCCTTCACAACAGTCACCTGCAGACTGGTTTTCCCACCTCTTACCCTCCCAGACAGAATCCTCAAGGTTATTAAGACTCCTCAGGCCTCTTAGTCCCAAGACCAGCCGGAGAACTGTAGAACTGTTCCGCTGCCCCCGCAGTGTCCCTGGGCCTGTCTGTGCTGCTGGTGGTACCGTCTTCACCTGATGAGAAAATAGGCTGCTAGTCTGTTAGCAGCAGGAAAAGAACAAAATAAGTTATTCCTGACTCTGCTGCTGCTGCTAAGTCGCTTCAGCGACTGTGTGACCCCATAGATGGCAGCCCACCAGGCTCCCCCGTCCCTGGGATTCTCCAGGCAAGAACACTGGAGTGGGTTGCCCTTTCCTTCTCCAATGCATGAAAGTGAAAGTCAAGTCGCTCAGTCGTGTCCGACTCTTAGCGACCTCATGGACTGCAGCACACCAGGCTCCTCCGTCCATGGGATTTTCCAGGCAAGAGTACTGGAGTGGGTGCCATCGCCTTCTCCAGTTCCTGACTCTAGCAGGCGTCAAAGTCCATCAGCGTGGTCAGCGTGAGAGCCATTTCATTCTCGTGTTAAAATCACACTAAAAAGCCAGCTGCAAACACTCAGGCTTCTGGCCCTCACGGTTCTCAGGGCTCCCTGTAGAGCTGCCCCCGGACTGGTGGGAGGTGGACTCGGCCTGTGCCTTCCTCCGGGTGGCCTTAGTGAGCGACTTACTTAGTCTCTCTGTGCCCCCATTTGCTCCTCTGTAAAACAGAGGTTAAATGAGGACCTGCCTGATAGAAAATGAGGATTAAGTGCCCACAGGCATTTAAAGTACTTGGGAGCATACCTGGCATGGACTTTGCAGATACTGGGGACCCCGTCTTGGACTAGATCTCTGTCTTGCAGAACCTTCTCTAAACTGCGTCTTCCCCAGCCCCCTGCCCTGTGCTGCTTCTGTGGCCCAGGCTGGGAAGTGGGGGTGGGGGTGGACTCTCTGCTTCTGGTAGAGTGACAGCCCAGAAGTCATCCCCTCCCATGGAGGGGAACGGGGGCTTCCCTCTTTCTCTGTAGCCTGAATACCCTACCCCCATCTCTGCCTAGAAAGACAGGGGTTATGTGTTCTTCACTTCATCATAATTTCTGTTATATATACACTCAACATCTGAATTCCCTGTGATTTCATCACTCGCTCTCCAGAACCAGTGGAGAAACAGGAAAATTTAAGCTTAGAAATGTAGGAAACAGGAGAGCGCTCCGTAGTTGGAAGAGTGACGTCGGAGCCTCAGGATCCTAGAGACAAGGCTGGGAAGTGGCGGGCAGAATAGAAAAGCCTGTAACATCCTGGCAAACAGTTTCCTGGAGTCAGTTCAGAAACACAGCCGCCTCCGCTGCATCCCCGCCCCTTTGTTCCCCTCCCGTCCCTGAAAACTCCCCTTGCACCCCGCCCTCTCCCCGGGGCTGCCCCTCAACAGCCCCTGGGAGACACAGGGCTCCCTTCTTCCCTGTCCTCTCCCCAGACACCCGGCACCGCTCCTGAGTGTGTCTGACGGATGGTAATGTTCTGACAGGACTTGTGTTCCCAGCACAGAAAACTCCGGGGCACAAGCCCTTGTTAACAAAGGATCCTGCCCCTCAAGAATGTTTTAAAGAGGTTTTCATTGTTAGACCACATACTCAAAACACTTAGGCCAGGTCTACCTAGAGTTAAAAAAAAAAAAGAGTGAAAGAAAATTTGGATTTTACACAAATGCATTGGATAAAACTCTGTTGGTACTCTGGGTTCAGCTCTGCTTAGTTAGTTCCGGTGTCCTTTTTATTTTTATTTTATTTATACTTGGGTTCCAGTTCAGAGGTACCTTAGAATATATGGTGAAACAGGAAGAAGCACGTATCCTGTGATCAGGGCTCAGATTCCAAAGCAAGCCTATTGACTGTGTGACCGCAGGCAAATGTCATCCACAATTTCTTCAGTAAAATGGGGGTGCCTCGCCTCTGCCTCCAGCAGCAGGACACCTGCCCCCTCCTCTCCTTCCCCCATAATATCCCACAGGCAGCCCGGCTGCGAGAGCGCAGCTCTGCGGTCTCAGCTGGTCAGAGTGGGACACAGGGGGTCCCTGAACCTCTGAAGTGGCCCCTCACCCCAGTGTTCACCAAAGGCAAATAAGGGCTCGTGAAGGTGCAAGGACCCCGGGAGAAAACGGCGTGTAGATGTTCACTAAATCTTAGTTATTATGAGTCTTGAGAGTGTCTAGCAGTGTCCTGGGCTTCCCTGGTGGCTCAGATGGTAGATAAAGAATTTGCCTGTAATACGGAAGGCCTGGGTTCGATCCCTGGGTACGAAAGATCCCCTGGAGGAAGGCATGGCAACCCCACTCCAGTATTCTTGCCTGGAGAATCCCCGTGGATAGCGGAGCCTGGATAGCTCCATTAGTGGAGAGTACTGTCCATTGGGGTCACAAAGAGTCTGACACGACTAAGCCCAGCGTAGCAGCAGTGTCCAAAGTGGGTGGGCAGGACAATCCTTTGGGTATAGGAAGAAGGGAGTGATACTCCTTCTGTATTTTTATATCTTACCTTTAAAATTTTTATTTTGTGTTTCCAGATGTGCAAGGTATATTAATATGAACACATTAACACATCAATCATATACAAATATGTATATTTGAGGAACAGATACTCAGATGATTTTGCTGATGGTGTTGAGGAGAAAGATTTAAACATGACAAGGCTGACCACCCTCAGAATCATCAAAAAACAAGATTCAATTTAGTCAGTTGTAAAAATCTTGGTGTTTTGTTCAACAACTTCATGAATCAAGCAGTATCCTATCTAAGCAGATAGGGTCTCCAAGGAGCTGCAGAAGATGAAAGACTTTTACAGTCACAAGGAGGTGAGAATGAGGAAGTTAGGCCAGTAAACTGTGGCCTGCGTATGTCATGGTCAGTTCTGAAGGGGGTGCGGGGGTCCCTCAGGCAGATGACCTCACTAGTGCTGACCAGGTGATCCACCGACTAGTTTAAGACTCCATTCCTGGGAGAGGCTGAAACTGCAGTCAAGTCTGGGTTTGGTGATGGGAGGCTCAGCCTAAGTGACTCCATCTGGGGCCCCCTGCCTTGTGTTTCAGGGAAGGCACTGGCACCCCACTCCAGCACTCTTGCCTGGAAAATCCCATGGGCTAAGGAGCCTGGTAGGCTGCAGACCATGAGGTCGCTAAGAGTCAGTCGGACATGACTAAGTGACTTGACGTTCACTTTTCACTTTCATGCATTGGAGAAGGAAATGGCAGCCCACTCCAGTGTTCTTGCCTGGAGAATCCCAGGGTCAGGGGAGCCTGGTGGGCTGCCGACTATGGGGTCGCACAGAGTTGGACACGACTAAGCAGCAGCAGCAGCAGCAGCCTTGTATTGAATAGAACAAATATTAAAAACAAATAATCTTTTACATGACAGTTTTGTCTATGTCTCTTGTAGCCACTAGGATTCATCTAAAACAAGGTTGGCACACCTGTTTTATTTAATGACAAGGTCTACTCCTGTTCCAGATTCCACCGTGGGGAGAGTTTTCAATTTAATGTGAACGATACATCTTATACATGGGGTGGGACCTACTGGCCTATAAAACCTGAGCCATTTTCAGACACCAGCTGAGTGCCTACAATTCAGTTCAGTTCTGACGCTGCCTATGTGGAGATGGCATCAGATCCCACAGGTTAAGGGATGAGTCCTATAAGACTGCCCCTGCCCTCCCTCGGACATACCTCACAGGTCTAGACTCTCCCTGGTGCCTCTCACCCACCAGCTATAGGTGGGAGGTTCCACTGGGCTCCTGCCTCAGGTTCTGTTAACTTGCTCAAGCGGCTCACAGAACTTAGAGAAACATCTACTTGCTAGATCATTGGTTTATGGTAAAGGACATAATTCAGGATCAGCCAGGTAGAAGAGATGGAGAGGACAAAGTCCGGGAAGATGGCTCAGGGCTTCCATGACCTCTGGGGATGCCACTCCCCGAGACCTCCAAGTGTTCACCAACTGGGAAGCTGTCTGAACCCAGCCTTTTGGTGGCAACGTGCAATTGAATAAATCACGGATTGAACTCAGTCTCCAACCCCTTTCTCTCCATAGGTGGGGTTGGGGAGGGACAGAAAGTTTCAGGGTGGATCAGTTGGTTTCTCTGACACCAGCCCCCTCCTTAGGAACATCCCCAGAGTCATGTCGTTAACATAACAAAGGATGACTCCACGGACCTTCTCGCTTAGGAAATTCCATGGCGCTCAGGGCCAGAAACAGGGCAAGAAGGAAGATACATTTTGATCAGTCTCACATATCGGCAATAGCCATATCACTCCTAATCAGAAATTCATTGTACCTAACAGTAGCTTTCAAGGATGAGATTTGGAGAAGAGTTGCCAAATTTAGCAAATAAAAATAGCAGTGTTTGAGACATACTTAACACTTTTTAGTATAAATATTTTGTTGTTTATCTAAAATTCTGAAAGAGCTGTAAAAAGGCTTCCCTGGTAGCTCAGATATGAAAGGATCCGCCTGCAATGAGGAAGACCTGGGATTGATCCCTGGATGAGGAAGATCCCCTGGAGAAGGGAATGACAACCCACTTCAATAGTCTTGCCAGGAGAATCTTATGGACAGAGGAGCCTGGCAGGCAGCAGTCCCTGGGGTCACAAAGAGTTGGACACGACTGAGCGACTTTCAGTTTATCTGAAATTTGATCTTAAGTGGTAGACTGTGGTTTACCCAGCAGCCCTTGTTTGGAGTTGGGGCTGGTGTTGAAGTCCACTAGCTGAGTGATCTTGGGCAAATGACTTCGCTTTCCTGGCCTTACTTTCTTTGTGCCCTCGTTGTTGTGAATTTTCTTTTTATGGTGTCTTCTTATCGTGGATATCAGCAGTTAGCATGGTTCTTGCCCAAAGGAGATACAGGTCTAGATCACAGGTATTATGAAAACCTACCCTGTGATTTGCAACTCAGATTCAAGTATTTATGTACGAATCTTACCTCCTGTACTTGAAGGTGGGATCCACGTTTGCACAGCCTTGCTCTTAATGTGGACATACTTTGTTGAATTTTGCCTAAGTCCAGCTCCTGCCCAAGCACTTCCATTGAGCCTGGCTGGCTCCTTGGCTGCCCTCTCTTCCTAATCTCTTAGTCCTCCTTCCTTCCCCCTTAGGAAGAATGAAGCTTTGTTCTTAAGTTTTTTCAAGCTGGCTAAGCCCTCGTGGAAACTGCTTCACATGGTTTTCACAGGCCGGTGGGTCCCACAGCATGTATAAGATGGATCATTCGTGTGACATTGTAAAGCTCCCCTGTGTAATTCTTTGAAACTACAGATGGAAATGAGCGGCATTGACTACAACTGTAGTAAAGATTTAATGATGTTTGCATTCAAGCTGCCGAAAGTAAATAATTATGATGCCGGTGGCTATTCTTTTTGCTGAGTTTAGACCGTTTAGAACAACTTGCCCAACATTAGCTTGGTGTTAATTCAGGGTGTGTGACACGTCCCCCTGGGAGCTCTGGGCTGAGTATGATGGAAAATTAGACATTTCTACACAGTTATGAAGCATATCCAGGACTGGGGGCAGGGGACCCAAGACATCGATGCGGAAGGTGGGAGAGACTCCCTGGGATGCTCAGTGGTCCAGAGCAGCCCTGAGAGGGAGCAGAGGTGCCAGAGAGGAGAGGCTGGCCCCAGGGGCTCGGTGTGTGGCTGCACTGAGGCGCTTGGACCACGTTCCACTTGCTGTCCAAGACTAAGTTCAGTTGCTCAGTGTTGTCCGGCTTTCTGGGACCCCGTGGACCGCAGCATACCAGGCTTCCCTGTCCATCACCAACTCCCGGAGCTTGCTCAAACTCATGTCCATCGAGTCGGTGATGCCATCCAACCATCTCATCCTCTGTCATCCCCTTCTCCTCCTACCTTCACTCTTTCCCAGCTTCAAGATCTTTTCAAGTGAGTCCAAGACTAAAGCAAGAGGTAAAAACTCTGAGTCTGACTTTATTTTTGAAAAGTCCCTGACCTTAGCGCCACCCATTTCAACTCTGCTATTATTGATACTAAGCATCCCGGGGGGCCAGGCATTCTGCTCAGGTGTTCTGGGGGCTCTGCCAGGTAGGTGTCCCCCACATGAGGCCATGGAGGAGCCAAAACAGGGGCACCTTTGTCCCCAGCATGTGGGTCTGAGTCATGAACAGATGGACCCAATGTTCAAGTGTGGGGAGGCTCATTCTCTTCCACATGAGTTTCGGAAGGTGTTTCCTATGTGCCAACCGATGGAGGGATTTTCCTTTGGCCCCGGGTGTTCCCTGTTGGGAAGCTAAAGGGAGGTGTCTGCAGTGGACAGAAGGGATAGATTGCTGGGCACGCTTCTCCAAGCTGGATGGACGATACACAGCGGGCCAAGCCGGTGGGCCCAGCAGTCACCCATTTGCTCAGATGGGGAGATGAGTTGCCTGCTGGCCACTGCTGTGGGTCCCTAGAGGGCAGCTCTTGCCTGCAAGGCCCCGGGGCTTGTGGTTCACTTCAGCATAAGATAAAGCTCTCACCCCGAGCCTGGAGCGTCGCCACTTGTCTGGAACATCAAACTGTTGTTCCCCCTTCCAGCTCCATCTGCCCGTTTTTGTGCAATTTCTTTTCCCCTCGTGGGCTTCCCCAGTGGCTGAGCTGTAAAGAATCCACCTACAATGCAGGAGACACAGGTTCAATCCCTGGGTCGGGAAGATTCCCTGGAGGAGGGCAATACAACCCTCCCAGTATGCCTGGAAAATCCCGCGGACAGAGGAGCCTGGTGGGTTACTGTCCCTGTAATTGTGAAGAGCTGGAAACGACTAAGCATACAGGGCAATTTTCCCCTCACAAGTTGTGATTCAAGCTTCTGAACCATAGAGCATGTGGTCAGAGTCCAGGGGCTTCCCCGGGAGGCGTTTGGAGGATGCGGTGACTCTGGGTGAAGCGACGGCCTTCTCCTTCCTCATCTTTCACGTGAAGCTTTGGATGAGATGGCTCTGTGAGCCTCTGAGGCGGAGTAATAGGTATGAATATACTATAAAGCAGAGAGGGTATGGAAAACCTAGGTACCACTACTGTTATTATTTTTTCTTTTCAAATTATGTTGCAAACTGAGGTGCAGCTCCCTACACATTTCTCTCAATTCGTAGTTCCTGCAAATTGAGCAGTTTTTAAAACTGACGATTGAGATCTGCCCGAAGAACTCAGCCATCTCACAGCTTCCACAAGCAACTTTTACTCACTTAACAGATTTTCAGTTGCAGGCTCTGTGCTAGACGCTAGGAATTTAAAAAAATAAAAGGACAGACCTACCTCCGCAGTGTATATAATCTAGCTGAAAAAGCAGGCATTGTATGGGTCGTTAAAAGTATGATACGTGTTACTAGGAAGGTCAAGATGCTGTAGACGCGTGTAGTGAACCCGACCTGGTCTGAGTGGGCGGGAAAAACCTCTTGCTGGAGGGCTGTCCAGGTTAATAATAAGCGCTAACATGTACTGAGCGTGTATTACATATCATCATATGTGTCATTACATACGCACAGGTGTTGTGTGGATTGTTTGATTTCATCCTCATAAGAACCCCATCAAGCAGGCTCTTTTATAGTTCCTGTGTGTACGCGCTCGCTCACTCAGTTGTGTACGACTCTGCGACCCCATGGGCTGCAGCTTGCCGGGCTCCTCCATCCACTGGATTTCCCAGGCGAGACACGTGGAGGGGGTCGCTCTGCTTACAGACAAAAGGCGTCGAGGCTCGGGAGGTGACAGCCGCGCCCCCACAGCTAGTTGGGGAAGCCCTGGGTGTGGGCGCAGGGAGCTGCTCCCTAGTCTCGGCTGAGTCCGTAGGAAGGGCACCGGGGCGAGTCGGGGTCAGTGGGAGGCAGGCCCCGGGCCAGCTCACGGGCCTCACGAGCTGCAAGGGCCCCAGTGCTGTGCTGCCCCTCCATCCCAAAGATGGCAACGTGTTTGCCAAAGGAAAACTGCGTTCTGATTCAGCAGTGGTTGCACAGTCAGAGGTTATTGGGATTTATGAGAAATAAAATCATCTTCAAGTCAGCTTTTCTCAGAAGTGGGATGGGTGGGTAACCTAATTTTCTAATAAGCCTTGACTTCCCTGGCAGCTCAGACAGTAAAGCGTCTGTCTACAATGTGAGAGACCTGGGTTCGATCCCTGGGTGGGGAAGATTCCCTGGAGAAGGAAATGGCAACCCACTCCAGTACTCTTGCCTTGAAAATCCCATGGACAGAGGAGCTTGGTGCAGGCTACTATCCATGGGGTCGCAAAGAGTCGGGCACGACTGAACAACTTCACTAAGAAAACTGTAACGATTTTTATGCAGTTCCACCTGGTATCAATCGGGTGGCAATAAGAGTAGATGTTTGCTGTTTTAATAATAGAATAATTGTAGCCAAAGTCACGGTAAGTAAGTGTTAGTCACTCAGTCGTGCCCAACTCACAGAGGCATGGGTTATAGTAAGTTTTTTCTACTCCGTTCTAGGAGTCACATATTTAGGAGAGATGCAGGAATAATGAGGAAATACTGTAATGGCGGGAAGGTGGACATTTCGTCCTGACACCATGAGCTGTTGCACATGGTTTACCTGGACGCTTTTTGGCTCAGGAAGACTTCAAAACATGCAGGAGAAGGGTCTGCTGGGCCACACTTAGATTCCTCCAGTGTTATTAAAACATTTCCACCTTAACTTCAAAAGAGGCAATTTAAGCATGACCATGTCCAATATTACTTTTTCTGAGTGCACATAAAAGCGTCTTTAATTATTAGGACTTCCATACTATTAAAGCTTAATTAGCTGGAGTTCAGTCACCTGGAGTTCTCAATGAACTCGAATTATTTTTTGTATTGTATCTAAGGCTTAAGGGAAATTGGCAGATTACAAAGTGTTAAAAGAAAAATAAAACCCAGCTCAGTCGTTTTAAGATGAAGGAGTGTCACGTTGGCAGGGCACCTCAGGCTGGGTGCTGGGCAAGCCCGTTCCGCTACCCTTGGGATTAAGACGTGAACTGTGAAATCAGATGGGCATGGCTGAGAGTCCCTGTTAGTTTTTGTCTCCAGACGAGTTATTGCATTCCTTTGATGGCTCAATTCGTCCATCTGCATAAAGAGGATGACAGTACCTATCTTGCTGTGATGTGGGGATTGCAGAATGAAATCCCGGCAGTAAAGCTGAGGGCCACTCAGAGCGGGTGCTCAGGAAATGGAGATCATTGACAAGGTTTAGCCTGGGCCCCCATGGTATCACAGATCATCAGAGAAACAGAACAGAAATTATTGCTCCATATTTTCAAAAGTATTTTGACCAGTCACCATTAAAATTAAACTATCGTCTGGTAACCCTTGGTTAGCTATAACTAAAGTCAGCTAACTGGAATGTCAACTTTAGAAAATACTCAGATTAGTAAAGACTTCATTTTTCCTGTATTCAGAAACTATTGTTTTTTGGTTTTTGCTGAATATCTATTAGCACGTTTACTTTTGTAGGGCTAATATACTTTTTTCTTGACTAATTTTGAATGGTAGAAAATTTTCTTTTCTCTGGCATTTGGGACAAAGCGGATCAAATCAGATAAATATGACTTCTTTAAAAAGATTGATTTTTCAAATGTGGGTCCTGACATAGGTACATAGTAACATCTATGTGAAGTGCAAGCTAATCTATCTTATTGGTCAGTGTGGATTTTGATGTAGTATGATGTTTTCCAAAAGTGTGGACCTTAGGTAGTAGTAACATGACTTTATTATTTTCATTTTTAAAGTTACATATTAATATTTTATAGAATATTAGTATATACCTTCTATTTCCAGAAAATGATACTGGTTTGCCATTTTTTGATAGTAATTCTAAAGATTCCCTTTAAAACCATTTACGTTAAAAAAGTGTTAGGAATTGAACAGATGTTATTCACATGCAACAAAACTGGGCAGATGGTGTGAAAGTGGGTAAAGCTGGGGAAACAGCGGTTCGTTGCTGGTCTGTTGCTGCATCCTGAGGAAAGAGACTGCCTTCTACCCATCTTCCCCTCCCACCTAGCAGCACAGAGTGGGGACCGCCGCGTGCAGCTGGAGGCAGGACTGTGAGATTCAGCGTGCGAGCTGGCCCTCCCTTTCTGCCATTCCCGGGACCCCTGTGTCTAGGGTCGTCAGCTCTTCCATTTTCTTTCTGGTTGTCTACTCAGAGAGATACATGGCGTAGTCACAAGCTTGAAGACTTAACAAATGATTGAGTTTGTCTGTGCCCTGGATGCGCGAGGTACAGTGAAGGAAACCGAAGTGTCGGGAATGGTGCTGTCCCCGCGGAGCTGGCAAGTCTCTTGGGGAGACACGTTGGAGGGCAAGTGAGGCACGTAGGTCAGCTTACATCACTGGATGCAGTGAATCTTAGTCAGGATGGGGGAGAAGTTATGTCACTGGCAAGTTTGGGGAGGAGATGGGACATGACTTTGAAGGAAGAGGTGTTTAAAGGAAGGGATCAGGTGACTTCACTGGTGGCTAGTGGTTAAGAATTCACCTGCCAGTGCAGGGGACAGGGGTCTGATCCTTGGTCTGGGAAGATGCCACGTGGCACAGAAAACAAGACCCAGCACAACCAGAAATAAAAATGAAATTAGGGGTGGGAGAACATTCTAAGTTGTGTGAGCATTGTGAGTAAAGTCTGCAAAATGATGTTTTTAATGTGTATCTAACAAACTCACTAGCCGGCAAGCACAATAGTAATATCTGTCTCCTGTTTGAAACTCAATATTTGTGATCTCACGTTGTTGTTGTTCAGCCCTAAGTCATGTCTGGCTCTTTTTGACCCCATGGACTGTAGCACACCAGGCTTCTCTGTCCTTCAGTATCTCCTGGAGTTTGCTCAGATTCATGTCCATTGAGTTGGTGATGCTACCTAACCGTCTCATCCTCTGCCACCTCCTTCTGCTTTTGCCTTCAGTCTCTCCCAGCATCATGGTCTTTTCCAGTGAGGTGGCTCTTTACATTAGGTCGCCAAAGTACTAGAACTTTAGCGTCAGCACGGGTCCTTTCAGTGAATATTCAGGGTTGATTTCCTTTAGGGTTGACTGGTTTGATCTCCTTGCAGTCCAAGGGACTCTCAAGAGTTTTCTCCAGCATCACCATTCGAAAGCATCAGTTCTTTGGCACTCAGCTTTCTTTATGGTCCAACTCTCACATCCGTACATGACTACTGGAAAAATCATAGCTTTGACTATACGGACTTTGTTGGCAAAGTGATGTCTCTGCTTTTTAATATGCTGTCTAGGTTTGTAATAACTTTCCTTCCAAGCAGCATCTGTTAATTTCATGGCTGAGTCGCCATTTGAAGTGATTTTGGAGGCCAAGAAAATAAAATCTGTCACTGATTCCACTTTTTCCCCATCTATTTGCCATGAAGTGATGATTCAACTAATAAGTATGTGATCTAATATACTTACTGAGTTAGTTTGTTAATTTTGTCTTAATTAAATTGTTGGCCATGTTCTCCCCCCTCAAATATTCTGTATCTATATGGCTCTTGACCAACTAGATCACTCTCTTTGCCCTGTTTGTTTTGTAAGTGTGGTATGATTGTGTGTGTGTGTGTTTGTTTATAAAGACTGCCAGCTATGATTTCACTAATTTTTTTTAGGAAGTTCTATGCTGTGATGGAAACTGGGGAGCGGTGAGGACGGAGGGGCTGAGCAGACGCCTGGTGGGGGCACGCACCTGGCTGATGCCTGGGAAGCCTGCCAAGGCCGGGGAGAAAGCCCAGGCTGATGAAAGTTGCCTACTGTGCTTCGCGGCTGATTGAAAGGGACAAAAGAAAGTGCCAGTCAGAGCAGGTACAAGACAGGAGCCTGCAGCAAGGGGTAGTTGTCGCCTTGCCAAAGAGACGTCTAGGTGCCAGGGTGGGCGCCTCTGGGCCACCTGCCATTCCTCTGCCCTCGATCTTTGCAGGCCTGTGGCTTCTGTGTATCAGCTGTCCTGTCCCCCTTTCCTCCGGTAGTTGACTTTATAGTTGAGGAGTCGTAGAGGAGAATCCCGTCCTAGAAGTGAAAAATGGGAGTGAGATGAGGCGATGGTCAGTGGGCTTCAATATGGACACACAAGTGACACTGACGAGCTCTGCCGGTCGTCTTAGCAGGCTGATGTTGAGCTGCACATAAAAACCCAGGTCTCCGTGATGATGGCATGAGGATCAGTAATCCTACATGTGAGGCTGTAGTTTTCCACATATTAATAAAAAACAGATAGTGACAGAAAAATCCAGCTTCCCTAGTGGTTCAGCCATAAAGAATCCGCGTGCAATGTGAGAGTCCTGGATTCGATCCCTGGGTCAGGAAGCTCCCCTGGAGAAGCAAATGGCTACCCACTCCAGTATTCTTGCCTGGAGATTCCCATGGACAGAGGAGCCTGGGGGCTACAGTCCACAGGGTCGCCAAGAGTCAGACACAACTGAGCAACTGAGCTTACACACACGACAGCAAGTTATGTAGATGCACCTACACCTCTTGGAAACTCCAGTTTTAAACTTGAAAAAAAAAAGTTTTCTTCTATTCACCTGAAACACGTATTCTTTAAATCTTCAAACATCAAAACTCGGGCACTTCTTTCAGCCACCATTGTTCATGAAGAAAGTGGGAGACAAATTCCATCTCCACAAAAACCTGAGGTTGCAGGAAATCAGGGCCCTCCACGCATCACCTAGAATGTAGAGGTTGTCACCTGAGGTCAGCGACATGGAGGACCTCTCTGGTCGCGGGCGCTCCGGTCAGGCACGGGGGGCCACAGCCCACGCACGCTCATCTGCCCATCGGTTCTCAGGGCCGTGGCTCGGGATGCAGCGCTGGGCACAAAGCAAGGCCAGAGGTTTCCATGGTTACAGGAGACAGAGGCTGGCTGGGTGGGTACCCTGGATGGAAGGCCAGCCCCGGAGGGCTGCCAGGGACGTCAGCAGGCTGGAAACCAGGAAACTGATCCAAGAGAAAGGAAAACCGGGCGCTCGCCATGACTGGTCTTTTCTTTCCGACCTCTCGCTTCTTGTTTTCTCCAGAATCTCTTTCCTAAGCTTTCTTCTCTCTGTCATGGGAGTGATTGAACGTCTCAACTCAGCACTGCACAAGCATAGAACATTTTTAGTGGTTTTGAATACCTGATCATAAACTCGTCCTCATAATCTCACTAGGTACTGGGGCAGGCAGGCAGGGGATTCTGTTTGACTCATTGAATAAAGGACTTCCGTCTCACCCGATCCTGGTTTAAACCCTAGACTTTCCTGACAGCTTCAGCCTCTCTCCGTGCTGTTCAGGCCAGTTTTCTGTTCTGGAGCAGCTGGTGCTCTGTGTGGACAGAGTCTCAGAGCCTGGCACGCCCTGCTTTCCTTGTCCTGTTTCTTCTTTGAGCGGCACCATCTGCAGAAGCAACGGTAGAGCTGGAGGGCAGGGGACCACCTTCCTACAGGGCCCAGCAGCCTGGGTGGCCGCTCCTCCGTTGGCCCTGCTCTGGGGCCATATTCCCTGCTCTGGATCTCTGCAGGGCGTGCAGACTCAGCCACAGTTGGGTACCGCCTGGGTGGAGGGACGTGCCCGTGACTTAGCCCGCCATCATTCTGCTTTTAACGGCCTCTGCTAAAAGGGAGATTTCAGTGTTGGAGGCATACAGACGCCCACGTTGGACCTGGACATGTCACAGCGACAGCTCTCTCTCCAGTCACTCCATCTGCCGCTCTCAGGCTTTCCTGGGTGTTGATCTCAGCTGAGACGCAGAACGCTGATTCGCTAACCCCTTAAATCTCCAAACTGTGCTTACAGTGTGCAATCGTAGTGGGAACACATGACTGATAATGGCAAAAATGCCCAGACACAATGTAAATTTGGAGTCTGAAGGGAATGCTTGCTGCCTGTTGAAATTTGAGAATGATACGCAAGTGCCTTGCTAACCTGGACGCCACTCCGCCATAGCTTGGTCTGCCCATGCATTCCTCTGTCCCCTCTGGATTGCATACATGGAATCTGGCCAGCCTTCACATCAAGAGTTTTCTCTTTACTTTGTACTTGTACAGTGAGTCAAAACGCTGGCTTAGTTCTCTTCTACTGAGAGGAGCAGTTCCAAGACACGTTTTACTTTCAATACAAATATTTCCGTAATACAGACATACAGATTCTGCCTGGTCTGATTAATGAGGGCAGATGAGGGTCATGTTCCTTTCTTTCTTTCTTTCTTTGCAGAGCTACAATGCAGCAACTACCCAGAGACTGGAAAAGGTTTCCTTTGTGGCTCCTGAGTTTTAGATTTTGCGTTGAAATAACATCTTTTGTTGGCCTGCATTTGAAAAAGATGAAAGGGAAGGAAGTTATCCCATGAGAAAGTTGCTGTAAAGGATCACATTTGAATGAGATTAAAACTCAGAGTAACAGTCACCAGAAGTACGGTATTTAACGTCAAGGAAGAAAAAAAAAAAAAGACCGAAAAATACAGATTTTCAAGATAATAGAACTGCCTTTCATAGACTGTTTCTTTAATAAAACAATAAGGGAGGTTAGCAGAGTTGGACATGACTGAAGTGACTTAGCAGCAGCAGCAACCTTTTTTTAAAAAAATTTTTTTAAATTTTTTTTAATACTTTATTCTACTTTACAGTACTGTATTGGCTTTGCCATACATTGACATGAATCAGCCACAGGTGTACACGATCTCCCAATGCTGAAGTCCCCTCCCCTCTCCTCCCCCACACCATCTCCCCGATCATCCCGTACACCAGCCCCAAGCATCCTGTATCCTGTATTGAACATCGATTCGTTGGCAGCAGCCTTTTTATGAGAGCAGGTGATTCTGGGAAGATCTCCTGCCGCGCTCATCGCTCATCGGCTTGGAGACTGAGGTTGGCTTGCGTTGCATTCTGGGTCTGCCTTTGGCAGAACGGCTTTTGGTCATATTCAGTGTAATCTGAACACAGAACAGGGACCGTTGAGAGGATTAAATCTCCATGCCCACAGGTCACAGAATGGGATGTGGATTCCTAATTGTGTGGTTTTGCCTTGTCAACACCCTTTACCCTGAGCACCGACTCCACTTAACCCTTTCTGAACCCTTGCCTTTGCTTGCTGTCTTGAGATTGAAATACATAGCTTGGGGCTTTCAGCTCAGGACCAGGGCTGTAGGTCAGTGGACGAGGCTGTAAGTCCTGCAGGACTGGGGTCCCCATCTTCCGGGATCCAGTGCCTGGTGATCTCAGGAGGTGCTGATGTAATGATAACAGAAGTGAAGCGCATAGTAAATGCTGTGCGCTTGAGGGGCTTCCCTGGCGGCTCAGCAGCAAGGAATCCACCTGCCAGTGCAAGAGACATGAGTTCGATCCCTGGTCCGGGAAGATCCCACATGCAGCAGAGCTACTGAGCCCCTGCACCATGAAGTCCTGAGCCCACACCCTAGAGCTCCGAAGCGAGAGAAGCCGCTGCGATGAGAAGCCTGTGCACCAAACTCGAGAGTCGCCGCCAATCGCCACAAGTGGAGAAAAGCCCAGGCAGCAAGGAAGACCCAGCACAGCTGGATACAAACAAACAAAGACATGGGATGCACTGAAATCATTCAAAAACCTGTCCCCTCCGCCACAGCCCTGGGCCATCCGTGGGAAAATTGTGTTCCATGAAACGAGTCCCTGGTGCCTAAAGGGTTGGAGATACTGACCTCGGACGTAAATACATGTCCTGGGTTATGGATGAACTCCGTCTTCAGCTGTTGCATTAGTTAGGCCAGGCTAAGCCGTTTCTTTGGCAACGCAGCAACCCCTGAATCTCAGCGGATCCACACACTCAAGGTTTACTTCTTGCTCATGCAGAATCCAGTAGGGAAAGAGAAGAGGGATCAGGAGGTCAGGCAGAGGCTTTTCACTGATGCACACCGGGAGGGACACACAGCTCTTACGCTCACATGACCTGGGGCTCGTCACCCGGAACTGCCTCCCTGCCAAGGAGCTGCATGGGGCGTCTTCCACATGCCCGGGAAGGAGAACGGAACAGGGTAGAGAAGCTTCTAGCATAAATCAGTGTATCACATGCATCTACCATACACAATGTATGTAATATCACATACATCTATCATGGACAAGGTACATACTATCATACATCTATCATGTACTATGTGTATAGTATCACATATGTCTGTCATGCATAATGTATATGATATTGTATATACCCACAATGTACGGTGTTTATAATATTATGTATATCTATAGTGTATATACTGTTACATTCATCTTCTGTGTAAAGTGTGTGTATCACATACAGCTACAACGTACAATGTGTTTGTGCTCAACTGCCCATGTCTGACTCTTTGCGGCCCCATGGACTGTAACCGCCAGGCTCCTCTGTCCATGGAGCCTCCCAGGCAAGAATACTGGAGTGGGTTGCCCCTTTTACTCCAGGGGATCTTCCTTACTCAGGGGTCGAACCCACATCTCTTGCGTCTGCTGTATTGGCAGGTGGATTCTTTACCACTGGGCCACCTGAGAGGTCCACAGTGTGTCTAATATCACATATCTCTATAATGTATATCATATCACATGCATCTGTAATGTACAATGTACATAATATCACATATGTCTACAAAGTATAATGTATGTAATAGTCTTGCTTTCTAAATTATTTAGGTCCAAACATCTCAAGCCTAGAACTGCAGGTATAACAAGATTAAAAATCGTTTGCTTATTAGAGGCTGTTAAGGGGAAAATTGTATTGTCATGATTCATGCTTGAGAACAGGCCTTTTTAAGATCCTATTTTTATAAAAAAGCATTAGAGTCATTTAATTAGCTCATTATTAAAACTAAATATTCCAAAAATATGAATTCTCAGACTGCATTTGGCCAATTCCCAGGTGCAGATTCTCACTGCTTTTTTCAGCAGAAAGAGAAGTGGAGGAGAGTGGACGAAGCTAACAGACACACAGGAGGCAGAAACGCTAGATCCATGCGAGATGGTCCCAGAGCTCTGGAAGTACAGTTTCCTCGCTTGCTCTCACCCTCCTTTTTTCCTTTCCTTCCTTCCTTCCTTCCTTCAACAGATGTTATTTAGTCTCTGCCACAGGCCCAAACTCTGCCGGCACCAAGGAGATGCTCACAAACAAGTAATCATCGTTCCTGGGTGACTTAGGGTAACACTGGGTGAATCTCCAAATGCTTGCGACTCAGTGTGACCTTGCAGTAACATTTACTTTTAATTCATGTGCAATCCAGAATATACATGCAGGGCAGGGGGAGGCTGTTGCCAGTCACATAATCTGCTCAAATGGCTCCCTGAATATTACATGAAACTTAGAGATATTATGTGCATGACTTCAACAAGCCAGGAGAAAAGGGAACACCGTGGACAACCCCAGGTGGGAGATTTCTGCAGGCCTGGCCCAGCAGGACTGCACGCCTCTCCCACGTGCCAGCGCGGGTGGGAGGGTCAGAGCAAAACCCAGCCCAAAGGCGTTCTGTTTTGGTTTAGGGAAGCAAAAATCAAATGTTATTCATTCCCTTGTCCAGCAAACAATCATTTGCCTTCTTTTTTCTTTTCCCTGCCTCCCCCTCTCTCTTTTTTTAAACAGCATGTTTCTCATTTATTTTTCCCTTAATGTGTTTGTTTCTGGCCGCCCTGGGTTCCTGTCGCGCGTGGGCTTTCTCTAGTTGGGGAGCATGGGCGCTACTGGCTGGTGGGGTGGCTGCTCTCACGGCGGCAGTCTCTCTGATTGTGGACCCCAGATCTCGGTGTGGGCTTCAGGCGTCTCGGCTCTTGGGCTCAGCAGTTGCAGCTGGTGGGCTTTGGAGCACAGGCTCGGTAGTTATGGTGTGCAGGCTTAGTTGATTGGAGGCATGTGGGATCTTCCTGGACCAGGGATCCAACCAGTGTCCCCTGCACTGGCAGGTGAATTCTTAACCACTGGCCCGCCAGGGAAGTCCCTCTCTCTCTTTCTTTCTTCTCTTCCGAGCAGTGGACTCAGTACAGGGGCTGCTACAGTGATTAAAACAGACAAAAATCTTTCTACTGTTCTTAACCTCAAATTCTACTTTTAGGTCTTGTGACTTCCCTGGTAGCTCAGACGGTAAAGCGTCTGTCTACAATGCGGGAGACCCAGGTTCGATCCCTGGATCCCTGGGTTGGGAAGATCCCCTGGAGAAGGAAATGGCAATCCATTCCAGGACTATTTCCTGGAAAATTCCATGGACAGAGGAGCGTGGTAGGCTACAGCCCATGGGGTCGCAAAGAGTCAGACACGACTGAGCGACTTCACTCACTCACTCACCCTTAAGGAAATCTTATACATGTAAGTGAGGAACCACGTACAAAATGTTCATGACATTATCATTTGTAAAAGCAAAAGAAAACAAATGGCCATCTATGTGGGGAAAACGGATAAATAATAATGTTTTCATTTTATTGAATAATACTATAAAGCAGATAAACGGAAAACGTTTTGCTATAGCTATCAACATCTCAAAAACGATTTAAAAAAATCAAAACAAATCCGAAAAACAATCTCAAAAATTCAAAACCAAAATATTGTGTGAAAAAAAGCAACTTGTAGAATGATTGGTAATAGACCCATGTTGTGTTTTAAAATCCCCAAAAGCAATATTGCATATTCGATGGATGCAAATGTATGTTAAAAGTTAAAACCACGCATGAGCAGAATGAACAAAGGATTCAGGATAGTGGCTGTGCCTCCGAGGAGGAAGCAACAGAGGGAAGGGCATGAGGAAGAGGTACGTAGAGGGTCTTAGTTTATCTATAAAGTACGGTCTCCCTTAGAAAAACCTGAAGCAAATACGGCATAACGTTTCAACTGGATAAAACTGGACTTTGGCGTGGGGTGTTCACCATACCGCTCCCTAGTTTGTTATTACATTGGGAATGTTTTTGGTTCCCTTTTAACTGGACCCATTTCCTTCTAGCCTCTTCCCAAAGAGTCACCCCCTCCGCAGACAGCATCCTCCACGTCTCCTGATTGCATGTGTGTGCGCTCAGTCGTGTCCGACTCTGCATGACCCCATGGACGATAGCCCGCTAGGCTTCTCTGTCCATGGGATTCTCCAGGCAAGGATACTGCAGTGGGTTGCCATGCCATGTGATCTTCCCGACCTAGGGATTGAACCTGCATCTTCTGGGCCTCCTGCATTGGCAGGCGGATTCTTTAGCACTGAGCAACCTGGGAAACGCCTAACTATTGGTCCTGACCAGGTGAGGCATTTCCCCTTCTTGCCCTCAGAGATGCATCTGAGGCAGTGCAGAGAGGCTAGTGAGAGGGAAGGGGGAGAGGCAGAGAAGAGGGAGGCACTGGCTTCCAAGTGGGCGGATAGGGGAGATGGGAATGCAGTCATGCAGCTGACCTCCCCGTCTGGCTGCGAAAAAGACAGCTACCAGGTCCCTGATGCATTTGTCATCCACCATCCAGTACTCTCAGTGCTTCTCAGTTCAGTTCTGTCCAGTCACTCGGTCGTGTCGACTCTTTGCCACCACATGGACCACAGCACGCCAGGCCTCCCTGTCCATCACCAACTCCCTGAGTTTATTCAGACCCATGTGCGTCGAGTCGGTGATGCCATCCAGCCATCTCATCCTCTGCCATCCCCTTCAGTCTTTTCCAGCATCAGGGTCTTTTCAAATGAGTCAGTTCTTTGCATCAGGTGGCCAAAGGATTGGAGTTTCAGCTTCAGCATCAGTCCTTCCAATGAATACTCAGTCTGATCTGCTTTAGGATGGACTGGTTGGATCTCCTTGCAGTCCAAGGGACTCTCAAGAGGCTTCTCCAACACCACAGTTCAAAAGCATCAATTCTTCTGCTCTTAGCTTTCTTTATAGTCCAACTCTCACATCCATACATGACCACTGGAAAAACCATAGCCTTGACTAGACGGACCTTTGTTGGCAAAGTCAGTGCTTCTATAACACTTCTAATGCAAGAGACCCCAGTAATTTTACTGTTTTCAAAGGGATTCAACAAATTCAAACCTCTGTGACTTTAGGAGGAGCCATGCACACATGCTTGGGTTCGCATTACCCGGCTGTTCTTAGAAAATCTATCTTTTCCCTGGGCAGGTACCAGACCACCAGAGTCACCTTGACTGGAGGTTAACCCTTGGATCAGCAGAGCGAGTCTAGCTCCCCATCTCTGTCCCATAACCATTCTCCTTGAGCCTGGGACACCACACGCACAAGCCAGGTGACCGAGGTAAATTTGTGGGCCGACCTCAACTGACCAGCCCCAGCTCCAGACAAGCGAACTAGACTAGGATCAGCCAAGAGGATCTGGTTCAAGCTGCTTCTTAGTCACATGGTTTCAGCGTGGGATATGTTCTTGTTGATTGTGCTTTGGGTGTTTTCCATTGTACCATGTATCTTTTTGTCAACCTTAAGTGATTAATTTGGCTGTGCCGGTCTTAGTTGTAGCATACAGAATCTTTGATCGTTGTATGTGGAATCTTTAGTGGTGGTATGTGGGATCTAGTTCCCTGACCAGGGATTGAACCCCAGTCCCCAACATTGGGGGATTGGAGTCTCAGTCACTGGACCACCAGGGAAGTCCCATTTCACTGTATCTCTCTTTATATCCTTACTTCATCTCTTAATCTTATAAGAAACTTGCCTTTCTTTAAATAAGTTTGTCCCAGGATTCTCTCCCATGAGGACCTCATGTTCTCCTTGTTCCCTCTGTTGGAGGAGAGGACTCTGTGTGTGTGTGTGTGTGTGTGTGTGTGTGTGTGTAAGCTTCAGCATCAGTCCTTCCAATGAATACTCAGTCTGATCTGCTTTAGGATGGACTGGTTGGATCTCCTTGCAGTCCAAGGGACTCTCAAGAGGCCTCTCCAACACCACAGTTCAAAAGCATCAATTCTTCTGCTCTTAGCTTTCTTTATAGTCCAACTCTCACATCCATACATGACCACTGGAAAAACCATAGCCTTGACTAGACGGACCTTTGTTGGCAAAGTCAGTGCTTCTATAACACTTCTAATGCAAGAGACCCCAGTAATTTTACTGTTTTCAAAGGGATTCAACAAATTCAAACCTCTGTGACTTTAGGAGGAGCCATGCACACATGCTTGGGTTCGCATTACCCGGCTGTTCTTAGAAAATCTATCTTTTCCCTGGGCAGGTACCAGACCACCAGAGTCACCTTGACTGGAGGTTAACCCTTGGATCAGCAGAGCGAGTCTAGCTCCCCATCTCTGTCCCATAACCATTCTCCTTGAGCCTGGGACACCACACGCACAAGCCAGGTGACCGAGGTAAATTTGTGGGCCGACCTCAACTGACCAGCCCCAGCTCCAGACAAGCGAACTAGACTAGGATCAGCCAAGAGGATCTGGTTCAAGCTGCTTCTTAGTCACATGGTTTCAGCGTGGGATATGTTCTTGTTGATTGTGCTTTGGGTGTTTTCCATTGTACCATGTATCTTTTTGTCAACCTTAAGTGATTAATTTGGCTGTGCCGGTCTTAGTTGTAGCATACAGAATCTTTGATCGTTGTATGTGGAATCTTTAGTGGTGGTATGTGGGATCTAGTTCCCTGACCAGGGATTGAACCCCAGTCCCCAACATTGGGGGATTGGAGTCTCAGTCACTGGACCACCAGGGAAGTCCCATTTCACTGTATCTCTCTTTATATCCTTACTTCATCTCTTAATCTTATAAGAAACTTGCCTTTCTTTAAATAAGTTTGTCCCAGGATTCTCTCCCATGAGGACCTCATGTTCTCCTTGTTCCCTCTGTTGGAGGAGAGGACTCTGTGTGTGTGTGTGTGTGTGTGTGTGTGTGTGTGTGTGTGTACACGTGTGTGCATATGCCTGGGTGGACTCCTCCCACTTCCCACAGACCGTCTCTGCCCTCCTGGAGTCACTGGACCCCTTCCCCAGCTTGGATCCCTTGATGAGCTGTATTAACCCTGAGGCTCCTCCCTGCTCATCCAGCTCTGAATTGAAGCACAGCTAAAGAAATCCCAAGAAACTGTACACATATGCAGACCAGTTCTCAGCTCCTGACACTTGCTTTCACAACTTTCTGTACTTTTTTATGAACTTTCTGGCTTTCTTACTGTAGCTTCCTAGACGGTCTCTGCTCTCTTCAAGCCCCTGTCTTTCCCCATCCAACCTCCCTCCTACTTGAGAGTCTCCCCAGGGAGAGGCTGGAACGAGGCAAGGTGGCTACCTGGAGCAAACGCCCCGTGCTCCGCTGCGTTTCCTTTGATTTCTGCATTTGTTTTCTCTTCCTCTGTTTCGGGGTCAGAGGAAGAGATTTTTCCTGTTCCTTCCTGGAGTTCATCTAGCTACCCGTGCTCGAAGTTTTGTGACATCTGAGCTGAGAGACCTTACTCCTGTAGCATGCCATTTCTTTCAAGCACCTCATGTAGCTGCCATTTTCATTTAGCTCTTTGTATTTTTCCTCCTTCAACAAATGTGTGTGTGCCTGCGCTGTGCCGGGAGCCGTGCATTCTAATAAAGAGTAAAATATGGCTCCTGCCCTCAGTCAAGTAGGGCAAGGTGGTAACGTTATATTCTGGCCGTAAGTCAGCGTGACAGAATGACAAATAGCGCAGGCTTTCCCGGGAAGGAGCAATTATTCCGATGGGGGATTTTAATTTCCTCAAGCCCTTCGACTACTCCAGAGCCAGTCTCCCTATCCCAGCAGCAGAATAAATAGAAAGGGAGAAAAATGCACACAAATGCGCTCATTAATCCATTCGGAAAATTTCTATGAAGTGCCTACTGTGTGTCAGCTCCAGTGGGGTGCTGGAGGCCCCCTAATGAGTGAATACAATCAAGGTTCCTGGACTCATGGAGTTCATAGACAATCGGAGAAGACTAGTCTTAATCGCACATATACGTATGAGCAGTGGAAAGTGCTGGCAAGGAGAAGCGTAGTAGGGATGTGAAATGGAGCGAGACCGTATGGTCCTTCCCTCCCCTTCCTCCCTCCCACCCCTCCCAACCCCTCCATGTCCTCTCTCTGCTTTGTCTTGAGTCAAAGAAGGCTTAACACCTTAGTTTTACGTTTAGTCAAAGAATAAGTTTAATGAGAGAAACGAGAAATGCAGAAACAAAGGGAAACAGTCGAAGGAGACCAAGTGACAATAATGTGGTCCTTGGGCATAGTCAGGGGCCTTTAGTTCCTTCTCAAGGGCTGTGGATGATATTCTGAGCCACGGCTTGTGAGCTGTCTCATAGATGCTGAAACGCCGGGGTGAGGAAGTTAACTCACTGATGACTAGACTGTGCCCACGACATACGCTGCCACAGTCCTAACAACTGGCCTCAAGGAAATGGCAACAGGCTGACCCTGGAACTGAGGATTGATAGCACTTAAAACAGTTAAGATGACGCTGGTCAGACCGCTGAGGACCAGAAGATGACTGTCAGAGCTGACTCTGCTGTTCTGCGTGTGGTCCCCTTCTTCTGTTTATAAAAGCTCTTGCCCCATTGGTTGCCAG
>SJYC01125400.1:0-82793 GCA_006408675.1 Madoqua kirkii | reverse complement strand
GTTGCCCGGGGTGGGGTGGGGTGGGGTGGGAGTCAGCCTTTGGACAGATGGCCATCCTCCCCCCCCCCCATACCAGTTACCGCATCTGAAATAGAGCAAACTTTCCTTTCCACCAGCCTGGCCTGTTTATTGCCTTTTGGGTGGGAGCAGCCAGACCCCATACACCCTTTGGTAGCAGGTGTGGTTTGGTCCCAGGAAGCAGAGAAGTCTACCCTGGGCCTGGGACAACAGAATTAAGACCTGAAGGATGAGTGCTGGTCGTCAAGGGAAAGTGGGAGGCCGGAGGGGCCGGCCTGAACAGAGCTCTTGTGCAGGAAGGGGGTTCAGGAAGAGGGTTCCACAGGCCTGGGAGGAGGCCAGTGAGCAGAGAGGGGTGGCAGAGAAGGTGGGGGTGCAGGCATGGAAGGTGAGAGATGCCACGGAGGGGGACCTCACGGTCAGCACAAGAAGCTGTGTGTTTCCTCTTGGAGCTATGGAGCTGTTGAAGGGCTGGAAGTGAAGAGGAGGCTTGATCGGTTGTGGGTATCAATGAGAGCTCCAGCTGCCGGTGGGTAGAGGGTGGGGGGCTTGGGGTCAACTCTGGTAAATTGGAAAAGCACTGGGCTTGGAGTTGGATGTATCCAAATCGTATTAGCCAATGTTGTTATTTAGTCCCTGAGTCCTGTCCCACTCTTTGTGACCCTATGGACTGCAGCACACCAGGCTTCCCTGTCCTTCACTATCTCCCAGAGTTTACTCAAACTCATGTCCGTTGAGTCAGTGAAACCACCCAACCATCTCATCCTCTGTTGCCCCCTTCTTCCTTCTTCAATCTTTCCCAGCATCAGGGTCTTTTCTAAGGAGTGTTTTTCGCATCAGGTGGCCAAAGTATTAGAGCTTCAGCTTCAGCATCAGTCCTTCCAATGAATATTCAGGGTTGATAACCTTGGGCAAACCCTTCTGTACCGAGGCACGGTTTCATCCTCTGGACAGTGAAACAGTTGGGAGAGGAGGTGTGGGCCTAGGTCCCGGCTCACAGGAGGCCTTCAGCCCATAGGTTTAATCCTCTGCCTTGTCCAGTGTTTCCTAAGCCTCAGGGTCATTATTCATCTGCCAGGAGGGGATGTTGGTAAAGGGGGCATTTCTGTCTGGTTCAAAGAGCACATCCAGGCTCATCTCACAGGCCCAGGGGTGGCAGGGTCAGTTAAATTAGATCACTTTCTTTTTTCTCATTTGCAAATTGCTGACCTCAAAGACTGAACTGACATGGCCTCGACCTGGATTCTAAGTAATGAGCTCTAGATCTAAGAATTATTTGCGGTCTCCATCACACATTGGCTGGCTCCTGTGAACTACACTGCCATGCATTCAGAGTCCTGGCACAGATGGAGAGTTTCGACTCTGGGCTTGGTGCTGGCTGGAGCTGGGGATGTCAGTTGTTCCGTCCCTCCCTGGTCCTCACTGTTCCTGAATGGGTTGGGTGTTAGGGGTGGGAATCAAAAGTGGGCAGTCTGGCTTCATGCCCTGCGTTTTGCCAGGACACCCTGCTCTCCCACTGTTCAAAGCACGAAGGTTTCCACCTTTTAATCAGAAGAGGAAATAAAGCCGCCTTTGCCACTGTCTTCTCTCAGAGATCCCACAGTCACAGGAAGGTCTTAGAAGCACCAGTGGACCATCACGTACTAACATTTAGGTGTAAGGAGTTCCTGCTACGGTGATGGGGGTATTCTCCCTTCTCCTCAGAGAGTGTCCCCTGCTTTTGGGACCTGAAGTATGTCCCCCCCCCCCAAGTTCACATGGTAAAGCCCTAACTCCCACTGCCTGAGGATGTGACTATCTGGACACAGGGCTTTAAAGTGGTGATTAAGATAAAATGAGATGATACGGGTAGACCCTAATCCAGCTGGTGTCCTTAGAGGAAGAGGTTAGGACACAGTCAACACAGAAGCCGGGGGCAGTCTTAAGAGGACACAGGGAGGAGGTGGCCACCTCCAAACCACGGAGAGAGTCCTCTGAAGAAACCCACCCTCTGAGACCTTTGTGTGAGGCTTGCAGCCCCCGGGACTGTGAGACCAGGCCCGTCTGTGGTGTGAGGCGTCCAGTCTGCAGTGCTTTCTTGCCGCAGCCCTAACTGGTACAGAGCCGAAGGTGGCTCCACGGAATCTGTGAAAAGTGGGAAAACCTGGCTGTTTCCGTGCGTCCCTGCCCATATAGACTTGACTCTCGCCGTGCGATTTCTCTGTGTTATGAAGGAGGCTGCTTGCGAGCTCACAAGCGCCTTCCAGCCTAGCGTCTCACAGGTCTCACGTTTACCCACCACGTGGACGAGGTGACGTTTCCTCCCTTCTTCCTCCCTTCTCCGAAAGGATATATGAGGACAGAGAGCACCCTGGCAGCTAAATTGCCTGAAGTACATAAAGTATTAATTTGGCAGTTGAGCACCTTTCACTGTGTTATCCATTTATCTTTGTATGCTAAATGGTTTTCACATACTCAGGGCTATAAACCATTTCTCCAGGAACCTGACTTTCCAAGGTGTGGGCTTTAGGTGGGGAGAAAGTACACTCTGCCCTCATAAAAGATCCCATTAAAAAAAAAAAAGTCTCCAAAGTGACAGGCCTGCCTGGACTCTGTGCCCGTGGGAGAGGCTGGGGCCACTTCTCTTTGAAGAGCCGAGAGGGCGGCTCCATCGTCCCACCTGGCCGCCAGCATTGACTTGGGTCCATTTCAGTCCTGGGGGGAGGGCGGCCATCAAGGGTGGCCTCGCCCTGGCTGCCACTTCTGCCGAGGCTTTGGGGAATGAGTTAGAGGCCGTCTGCCCTGTTCTGTGACGCCTCTGCATGTGCCCACGCTCCTTGTCTCTAGTTTGGGGCAGCCAAGGGTGCTGCTGGGTCCTTCAGTGGAGACGTCGCATTAGCAAGGAGAGAGGGCGAATTGGCATGCAGAGTCATTAAAAGAAAAAGCAAACAGCGGCACTCAGTGACACCAGGCTGTGGGTAGATGTCACCCGACAGCAGCAGCTGCAGAGCAGGGGGCCCACCAGGTCCAGCATCGGCCCCAGGGAAGCTTCTGCCTGGGGCGTGGGCACCGTGAGATCCTTGTTCTGGGGGGCTCCTGTTCTTAGGCAGGAGAGGGCTGTTAGGTCACATTATTCAGCGCATGCCTATTGAATGCCTCCCTTGTGCCAGGTATTATACGGGGAGTAGCTGATAGACGTGCTCCCTGCCCCTTGGGCTCAACAGCGAGGTTGTGCAGGCAGCGGAGGCTGTTTCCTTCCCCCCACTGCACTCCTTGTCTCCCTCTTTTTTGCCCTTTCACCCATCCCCTGAACTCTCCAACTCCCGGAGGCCTGCATCGGAGGAAGAAGCTGCAAGAAGGATGCTTATCTCAAGGCAGGAATCCCTAACGGCAGGATTATATCATCTGGCTAGGAGATATTTTACTCTAAATGGCCGTCTTGTGGCCTCTCCAATGACAGGATCCTGAATCCCTCGCTGGCAATGAAATCCTCACAATGCATCTTACTGCCGTAGCCTGGAGGCACATGGGGGCTACCCCAGAGGAACAAGAACTGCAGAGTTAGAGAGAGACCTCCAGGCTTGCAAATCAGCAGTGCATTTTGTCATTAGCAAATAAAGAGCTGAGTGGCACTGCGCTGCTCTGCTGAGGCTCTTAAGCACTTCATCCACTCAAGCATCTAGCTTAGTTCTTGCTTCCTGCAGATTTATGTCCCCACATACAGGGCAATAAGAGGCCTCCTGGCAGTGAGCCCCAGAGAGGTAGTGGGGTTGCAGAGGATATGCTGACAAATGTAATTGCTGGCAGCTGTTGGTCCTGGGCTGCCAGCCCTAGGATTTAACCCCTAACTCTCCAGGTGCTATGTGAGTTGAGGATGGGCAGAGAGCATGCTCACTGCAGGAACTGGTCTCCATTCCTATACAGTTTAACGCCTTTTCTTTTGTTGCCCGACTAACCAACCATTTCACTTCCAAGACTTGAACAATAGTAAGCGTCACTATTAAATACTGTTTAAAAGTGTCAGCAGTATTTCTTTGAAACTTCTTTTGTCGGCTTTAACAAAACCCCACCAGATCTCACTAAAAGGATTAGCATCCTGGTGTTTTACTTGGGTAATCCAGTATTGTTCCAGCTTGGAAGAAAAAGGAGGTTTAGCTTGCCTTGCAAATTCAAGGCAAGGTTACACTTGGGTGACTTAAGAAGCAGAAGTGACAAGGAGTAGAGTGCCAGGACTGAGTGAGAAAGAGCAGGCACGGCCCTTTGCTAAGTCTGACCTCAGCCAGATGCATGGTGCTGGGAACTTAGCTCATATTTGCTGAGTGACTAAGTGATATCCCAAGAAAGGAAATTGATACAGTGCTAAAAATCAGAGTCCCTATCACATCCGAAAGTGGAAGATCTAGTTATTTCATCCTTGTTTTTCACTAATTTTCTTATTTCCTGTGAATAATTCCAGTAAAAGTTTGCACCCAAATTGAACAGAATGTAAAGGATGATGGTTATGGACAAAAAAAGAGGATTACAGGAAAGTATTTGAAAGACTAGTTATTAGGCTGATAGTCCTGAATTCCATCGGGAATAAAAATGCCTACATGGCAGGTTATCGTGAGGATTAGATGAGATCGTGTGTATAAAGCATCTGGCACAGTGCTGACACCTGGGAGATGCCCAGCAATTGCTAGCTGCCTCTCTCAATGCTCCCCGCCCCTCCACACACACCTTAGTTGTTTTGGGGCTGAATCAGATGACTGGTTTCTTCTACTGTCTTCCATTTCAGGATTTCCTTCCCTTCTTAATGGGGAAATGTTACCAAGGTAAGGGATCATTACCTTTCTCTTGTTCTATAAAGAGGCCTCACTCTTGCAAGAGTGAAGAATTTTCTAAGCACTTGCGTGAACTTCTGTTGAATTGGTCCAAGAAAACAGCTTCTGGGAGCTACTATTTTCAAGAGCTTTATACTGTTGCTTAGAAATGCTTATTATTTTTCCAGGAAAGGCACTTGGCTGTGTTCAAGGGAGGTTGGCTACTGTCAGTCTCAACTCCCTTAACATTTCCAGTATATTCAAAATAAAAGATATAGAAGAGAAATATCCACACTCTTTGGTGAACTTTTTCCATGGATCTCTTGTTTTCCGTGAATTTTCCGTGAATCTCTTGCTTTCATATCATTCTCTCCATAAAATGCTCTCCCAATTGCCTGTAGGAAGCAGAGTCCAGTAGCTTTATAATGGCATTTAAGGGTTTTCACAGTTGGAGCCTTGACTTCCTCAGAAGTCTCATCTCGCTCTCTCCCAGGAACATACCTAAGCCTCCAATTTTCCTGTTCAGTCTCCTCATCTCTCCACCAAACTCGTGCGGGTCCCTGGAGAACCTCTTCTGTGAATCTTTGTGAACCACAGAGCAAGGTTCTCATGGAATGTCCAAAATCCATTTTCTCTTGTAGTATATTTCATGATTTGTTGTATTTCATGTTGATATAGGGGGCTTGTAGATATCTAGTATCCAGCTGACACTAACTCCATGTTTGTTGAACAGATGTCTTGAATTTGGTGAAAAAGAGGGCAAATACACAACCTCCTCACCTTTTTTTTTAACTGCTTGCACCAGGCTGCAAACTCCTAGAGACCAAGACTTGGTATTGGTGGCTAGATTAAAGATCATGGAGTGAGTTGACAAAAGACAGTAAGTATAGGGAAAAAAAAGAGAGGTGAGAATTTACATTTATCTAATATCTGCTATGGGCTTCCCTGGTGGCTCAGATGGTAAAGAGTCTGCCTGCAATGCAGGAGACCCAGGTTCAACCCCTGGGTTGGGAAGATCTCCTGGAGAAATGGCTACCCTCTCCAGTATTCTTGCCTGGAGAATCTCATGGACAGAGGAGCCTGGTGGGCTACTGTCCGTAGGGTTGCAAAGAGTTGGACATGACTTACAGACTAAACAGCAACAAATATCTGCTATAAACTGGGTGCTAGATGCTTTCAAGGATATCCTTGATATAATATTATTTAATCTATTTGATTACCATGTGGGGATTTACACACTTTAGTTCAGTTCAGTTGCTCAGTCGTGTCCAAATCTTTGCGACCCAATGAATTGCAGCACGCCAGGCCTCCCTTTCCATCACCATCTCCCGGAGTTCACTCAAACTCATGTCCATCGAGTCAGTGATGCCATCCAGCCATCTCATCATTGGTGGTCCCCTTCTCCTCCTGCCTCCAATCCCTCCCAGTATCAGAGTCTTTTCGAATGAGTCAACTCTTTGCATGAGGTGGCCAAAGTACTGGAGTTTCAGTTTTAACATCATTCCTTCCAAAGAAATCCCAGGGCTGATCTCCTTCAGAATGGACTGGCTGGATCTCCTTGCAGTCCAAGGGACTCTCAAGAGTCTTCTTCAACACCACAGTTCAAAAGCATCAATTCTTCAGTGTTCAGCCTTCTTCACAGTCCAACTCTCACATCCATACATGACCAATGGGAAAACCATAGCTTTGACTAGATGGACATTTGTTGGCAAAGTAATACCTCTGCTTTTGAATATGCTATCTAGGTTGGTCATAACTTTCCTTCCAAGCAGTAAGCGTCTTTTAATTTCATGGCTGCAGTCACCATCTGCAGTGATTTTGGAGCCCCCCAAAATAAAGTCTGACACTGTTTCCCCTGTTTCCCCATCTATTTCCCATGACGTGATGGGACCAGATGCCATGATCTTTGTTTTCTGAATGTTGAGCTTTAAGCTAACTTTTTCACTCTCCTCTTTCACTTTCATCAAGAGGCTTTTTAGTTCCTCTTTACTTTCTGCCATAAGGGTGGTGTCATCTGCATATCTGAGCTTATTGATATTTCTCCCAGCAATCTTGATTCCACCTTGTGCTTCTTCCAACCCAGCGTTTCTCATGATGTACTCTTCAATAAGTTAAATAAGCAGGATGACAATATACAGGCTTGATGGACTCCTTTTCCTATTTGGAACCAGTCTGTTGTTTCATGTCCAGTTCTAACTGTTGCTTCCTGACCTGTATATAGGTTTCTCAAGAGGCAGATCAGGTAGTCTAGTATTCCCGTCTCTTTCAGAATTTTCCACAGTTTCTTGTGATCCACACAGTCAAAGGCTTTGGCATAGTCCATAAAGCAGAAATAGATATTTTTCTGGAACTCTCTTGCTTTTTCGATGATCCAGCGGATGTTGGCAATTTGATTTCTGGTTCCTCTGCCTTTTCTAAAACCAGCTTGAACATCAGGGAGTTGACGATTCACGTATTGCTGAAGCCTGGCTTGGAGAATTTTGCGCATTACTTTACTAGCGTGTGAGATGAGTGCAACTGTGCTGTAGTTTGAGCATTCTTGGCATTGCCTTTTTTTCTTTTTATACACTTACAGATTAGTAAATGGGTTCAAGCATAGAGTGACTTGATTAGAGACTTAATTAAGCATGGAGCCTAGATGTGAATCTCGTCTGTTGCTCCCAAGCCCAGGCTGTTTGCCTTACACCAGTCTGGCTCAGAGAAGGGAAATGCTACCACGGAAGCCATCGGCTGGCGTTACTAGGCAGCATGGGTTTGAGAGGCGAGGGAGGGCAGCTAGCAGAGGAGTAGAAGAATCCAATTGGGGGGTCATGAGGGCCTGGGTGAGAGTAATAGACAGAGAGCAAGCAAGACGAGTGCTTGACAAGGAGGAGCCAAGCAGAGCAGAGCACCTTACCTGTCTGCATGTCCTTGTCGGGGGTGGCAGGGGGGTAGGGGGCCGGGCACAGTGCGTGGCACAGATCTTCAGATGCAGCTGCTCTGGGCCCTGAGTGGGTGCCTGGCCAGCAGTGTGTAGAGCAGGAAACAAAAAGACTCAGGTCCTGCAGAAAACTAATCACGTGCTTTATGCCTACGTGAGTGTCGGCCCTGACGTAAGTGGTCATTATGGTTCCCCCCACTAGGAACCTCAAGGTGGCCTGCCAGAGTAATAGGTTGGATCCCCTATTATGCTCCTGGCTGGGAGGGATCTGTCAAGTCCACTGTCCCACAGAAACATTTCCAGATGATAGGGCTGTGTGTGAGCTCTGTTCGGCCAAATATCACAATATATGAAAAGGTTTTTGACCTTGAGCCTCCACTAAAACTTTGAAATCTTGTTTACGTAGCATGATTCCACACATATGAATTCTTAGCATAGCCATTTGGGCCAAATATACTGTCTGCCAGCCTATGAAATTTGACAAAACGTGCTGTCTGATGCTGAACATAGTATTGGCCTCCTGGTTAATGTACTTCAAGTCCTGGGTCTTTACTCTTTTTTTTTTTCCTATTCTTTTTTGTTCCATTTTCTGTAAGGTCAAAGCTGTTTACACATCCTGGGAAGAGGCTGTAGGATAAGTAAGGACCCTTCTTTCTGTAACTCCCTCCCTCCTGCCTGCATTCCTGGCCATCTTGCTGGCAGAATATTCCTTTATTCAATTTTACTAAGACAGAAGTTGTATTGAACTGGAGATGAGCTTCATCATTCTTCTCTTGTAAAGTTGTGCTTTCTTTTTAGGAAGTATGATTCCTTTATAGGCGTTTCATTCAATTAAAAAGAAAGAGAAGATCGAACTTTTGGCAGCAACATCAAGTATTATGAACAAAATTAAAACACCCAAGCCAGTGCTCAAGCCTATTACGTGGATTTATGGTTCTCCTTTGAACTCTTCATAGATTCAGTGATTCTGAGTTTCAGTGATCCATGGAAAAAACAAACAAACAAACAAAAAAAAACCCACACACACTTTCAAGCTGTGCTTTAATGTCCCAAACTCTTTTAAAGAAAACTGTAGAAATTCTGCTGGTGTCTGGATATGGTCAGCTTATAGACTACCTACTTTGCTGGCACTGAATGGAAGGTTTTTGATGTTTCAGTCATTGCTATTCTGCTGTGACATATGATTTCTTCACTTTATATATTATAGACCTAGATCTATCATGCTTGACATTTTGGTTTTGAACTATACACCTGGGTTTGCTTGGAGAAGAACATACTGGGGGTTCACTCATCACTCCCCCTCACAGTTCAGGAAGTGTGTGGAGGGAAGTACGTTTGCAGAAAGTAATCCTAGAAGCTGGGTCATCTGTGAAATCACTTTAGAATCTGATACCCTTTAAAAGGTGGGGGGCAGTGTGGGGAGTGCTACAGGGATGGATAACCATATGTTAGGTGCATTGTGGGAATCTCAATCTTTCCCTCTTTGATTATGTAACTGTTTTGAAGCCACATGTTCCTCCAGCTGTTTCTCATCAGATTTGTTTTGTTCCCGTATAAACACATACAAAACAGAGCCATTTTCATGAAAAGAGAAATTCTCTCTTTCCCTTAAAGTTTCTTGGTTGATGAAATTCACGTAAAGCTCTGAATTATGAAAATGTGCCAGTGAAAGAATACAGAAGAGAATTAGAACAGAAGGCAGTTTTGATTGTCTTTTTGTCTCCCCTTTTCAAATATGTTTCTTCATTCTTTTTACTCTCTATAAACCCACACAGGAAAAGCCCAACTTTGGAACAATATTAGTAATCATGGTATTTGGTTTCTGTCTCATGAGAGAAGATAAAACGGCAGAAAAATTGTGCTGATGACATCCAAACAGAGGAATACTGGTTGTTCCAAGTGTGTTGGGACATCCTTGCTTCTTACTTACTCTGACTCTTGTCTCAATTCTGAAAAGTTGCCTGGGCACATGGTCCAGTGATTTATCTGACACATACCGACTTTGTATACAAAGCTGTCTTTGGTTCTGGCCCAACAAGTTCAAGAGTTGTAGCATTTCCAGAAGTTACAGCTTTACAAAGTAACAGAGCACATTATAAAACATCAAGTATATCCTCTGTGTTTAATTTCATTTAAATAAGAATAGTAGCTTCAGTTCAGTTCAGTCGCTCAGTCGTGTCCGACTCTTTGTGATCCCATGAATCGCAGCACGCCAGGCCTCCCTGTTCATTACCATCTCATGGAGTTCACTCAGACTCATGTCCATCGAATCAGTAATGTCATCCAGCCATCTCATCCTCGGTCATCCCCTTCTCCTCCTGCCCCCAATCCCTCCCAGCATCAGAGTCTTTTCCAATGAGTCAGCTCTTCGCATCAAGTGGCCAAAGTACTGGAGCTTCAGCTTTAGCATCATTCCTTCCAAAGAAATCCCAGGGTTGATCTCCTTCAGAATGGACTGGCTGGATCTCCTTGCAGTCCAAGGGACTCTCAAGAGTCTTCTCCAACACCACAGTTCAAAGCATCAATTCTTCGGTGCTCAGCTGTCTTCACAGTCCAACTCTCACATCCATACATGACCACAGGAAAAACCATAGCCTGACTAGACGGACCTTAGTTGGCACAGTAATGTCTCTGCTTTGGAATATGCTATCTAGGTTGGTCATAACTTTATTCAGCTTTAGCATCATTCCTTCCAAAGAAATCCCAGGGTTGATCTCCTTCAGAATGGACTGGCTGGATCTCCTTGCAGTCCAAGGGACTCTCAAGAGTCTTCTCCAACACCACAGTTCAAAGCATCAATTCTTCGGTGCTCAGCTGTCTTCACAGTCCAACTCTCACATCCATACATGACCACAGGAAAAACCATAGCCTGACTAGACGGACCTTAGTTGGCACAGTAATGTCTCTGCTTTGGAATATGCTATCTAGGTTGGTCATAACTTTTCTTCCAAGGAGTAAGCGTCTTCTAATTTCATGGCTGCAGTCACCATCTGCAGTGATTTTGGAGCCCAAAAAAATAAAGTCTGACACTGTTTCCCCGTCTATTTCCCATGAAGTGATGGGACCGGATGCCATGATCTTTGTTTTCTGAATGTTGAGTTTTAAGCCAACTTTTTCACTCTCTCTTTCATTTAGGTTTCTATAAAACTATACTTTTTAGTAACTTAGATTTCTATAAGCTTTATAGAAGCTTATGTTTTATTTTATTTTATCCTTTCATTTAGCCTTCATAATTTAGACCCCTTTAACCATGAATTTAGGGCTCAGGGGATTCTGACTCCATGTAAATATCTAAAATACATGTCATGCAAAGAGGCCCACACGCCGTGGCGACGCATCCTACTACTCCAGGAACCATGAGCTGGATAAAGATGGATAATTTGCTAGATCAGCTCCAGTTAGCTCTGACTTCTGTGTTAATGCCTGTCCCTTTTGGCTTCTGACTTACAGGGTATATGGGGCCATAAAAAAGTAGATAAGAAAATAAGAAATAAGAAAATAAAAAGTAAGAAAAATGTCAGGTCTCAAAGCCTGTAGATTTATGATAGTAATGAAACCTTCCCTACCCTGTTGTCCAAGCCTGACTCATGGACACCACCCCCGATTCCCCACCCTTCTAGGATACTTCTAGTAATAAGGGCACAGCCCCTTATAGGTAGCTTTTAGCAAGCTCATCACCTGCTGGATATTCTGGTCTGAGCCACGAGACCCTCTTACCTGACAGCTGAGTCTTACAGGTCTCCCTGCCATCACTCTGGTGCTGCCTGGAGCTCCATTTTCCACATAGCAGCAGGCGATCTCTTAAAGGGCCACCAGGCCCCGTTTTTCTTCGTGAGGTCAGGACTGTGTCTTGTTCATCTTCCACTGTGTTTCCCAGTGTTGTCACCCAGCAGGTATTCTATAAAATTAATGAGCTTAAAATTAATTAGTTATTAGAAACATCTCCTTTCCATTTCAAGACTGAATTTATGTGGGGGTGAAAGAAGACACTAAGGTTCCATCCCCGGGTGCCTGGTAGAGTGATGGGCGTGGGGTGTGAGGAACCGAAGGAACACAGTGTGGATGGAGTCTGGTGTCACCACCCCACCCACTCACTCTGGAGATACGGGTGGATGATGACCGTGTCCGGGGGGAATCCATGTCCTCTCAGTTCCCTGCCTGTGTTCTTTTCAGGACGTAGCACCATCTCATCCGCAGGAAGTGAGGTTGGGGTACAAACGAAGGAAAGATGATGAATTCGGCTTTGAATATGCTGAGCTTGAAGTATTCCTGATACATCCAGCTGTTGGAAGTAATAACTGAAACTCAGAAATGAGCTCAGATACCTGATTGATTTTGTAATTGAAACTTATGGGAAAGGGTGAGATTGCCAAGGTAGATAAGGAGGAAAAAAATCAGAAAAGGAAGAGAAGAAGAAAAGAAAAGGTAGCAAAGGTCATATGGAAGAAATTTGTAGAGGAAAAAAGGGACCATCTGTCCTCATAAAGTGGAGGAAGAGAGGTCAACATAGGGAAGGTCAAGAAGGATGAGGCTAGGCAGGAGGAGGGGCAATTTCAGCAGTATGGTGTCAAAGGTCGGAGGTCCTGAGGATGAGGCCTTAGTGGTTAAGAGCACTGGAGTTAACCTGCCTGAGTTGGCACCTAGACTTCAGCATTAACTGAAGGTCCTCAGGCAAGATTTTTAATCTCTCTAAGCCTTACTGCCTCATATATTAAATGGGGATAAAATTATCTATCATATTAAAATATTGTAATAAATAAATGAAATAATCCACCATAAATTGTTTAACCCCATTCCTGATACATAGCAACTGCTCAATAAGTTTAGACATTATTTATTTTGGTAAGAGTTTGGAATATAAAGGAGGATTAATTGAGTTCGGGAGACCTCTTAAGTGAACAAAATCCTGTAGCAAAAGGAAGAAGAATCATAAATGTAGACATAGGACTTAGGGAAGAGAAGACAGACGTTGAGATGGGAGCACAGCATGAGTGGTAGGGATGAGAAGAGAGATGGGTGTTTGGACAAAGTGGACAGTGGAGAAGGTCTTCCACCATCGCCCTGTTGGGTCAGCCCATGGCCCCAGCGAGTTGAGAACTTGTGGGTGCCTTTTTCTCACAATACCACCGGGGGCTGATAATCCCAACTTTCCGAACTTCTACAGTTCAGTCAGCACTGCCAGCGCTCAGGATGGTGCTCTGCAGACACCATAAGAAAGCCTCTCCCAGTGGCCAATCCCCAACCGTGAATCAAGCTGCCTTTCGCTCAGCACAGTCTTCAGGAATCTCAGGGCTGGAGGCATCTGAAAGGCTACCTGGCTCAAGGTCACCTGAATTCCCAGCTGGCAGTTACATATAAGCTGCGTTTGAACAGCATCCTGTTTGGTATGTTGCAAGCCAGACCTTTCTTTCTCAGGTTAGATTCTTCAGCACAGAAAGTTCTCCTGCTGATCTGCTGTAGACCTGAAATTGCCATTTTCAATCATCCCTTAGGCTCAAGGGACTGAAGAAGTTTTTTTGAACCACAAATATGTAACCTGGATATGGAGACCCTGGGATGCCTTTTCTGTAAGGGTCCCTTGTCAGTCGCAGACAACGACTCCCAGGAGGGGTGTATCGGACGTGCAGTGGGAGAGCAGCAGACGGTAACATCGGAGGATGCTTAGCATCTGGGGATGTTAGAGATCGTGAAACACTGCTAAAAAAAGGCAACATGTAAGCACAGAGATTTCAGAGGAAGTAAAGTGCTGAAGTCAGGTTCATGCTTTGTCTTATTCTGGCCTCAAGTAGACACTGGGGTGAGCTCTTCTTTAGGGGAGCCCAGGCCTGAGCGTTCACTCCTTGCCCTCATGTAAAAGAGGACATTTCAATTACTGGCAATGAAGTGGTCTATCAAACCCATTTAGATAGACCCAGCCAGAGTGGGGCCAGATACCCAGGTGGTAAAGAATCTGCCTGCCAATGCAGGAGACACAGGAGATGTGGGTTCTGTCCCTGAGTGGGGAAGGTCCTCTGGAGTAGGAAATGGAAACCCACTCCAGCATTCCTGTATGGAAAATTCCACATCCTGGAGACCCTGGTGGCTTGCAGTCCATGGGGTCAGAAAGAGCTGGGCATGACTGAGCCACTGAACAAGTCAGGTCACGAGATTTGTGGATCCGGTTTAAGCTAGGAGAGCTGAAGGTGTTCTCAGTGTACCTTGAGGAGAAGACTTCAACCCAGCCACATAACCTGACCTTGATCCAGACAGAGCCCAGCCCAGCACCCTGGGAGCTCAGCTAACTCTGAGCCTTGCGTTCCCTCACCTGTGAAATATCTTACCTGTTAGAATGCAGGGAGCTGAAGTAGGGGGCATTGGCAGGTCTTCTCATTTCTAAATTCCATGATCACAGCTCAGCTGCTGGAGAGGTCATGGCAGGAGGCAGGTAGGAAGGAACAAACAACGGTGGCTCCAGAATTTCAGTCTAGAGCAGACCCAGGCCCATCGCTTGGCGGTTTGACAGTCTGGAGAGCTTGTGGTGTGTAATAGGTCCATCTGCATGGCAAGTGGCTGCTTCTACTTCAATGGCATAAGCATCGGGGAGATAGGAGAGGTTGACAAGCTGTCTGCAAACAGCCACTTGTGACATTTTGGGAAGTAGTCCTGGCAGGTGCTGTGACCATCCTCCTCCTCCCACTCGGGGTGAGCTCCACCCTGCGCTCAGCTGTCGGAAACCGAAAGGCTGAGCAGCGGCATTTGAGCTTTGTCGCTGCCGTCAGAAGATATTTCATTTTCATCAGAAATCTTTGGTTATCCTTATGTGTGTTAATCTTCTCTTCTGCCTGAGTGTCTAACATGAGTTGGTTAGGATTTGGCCAAGAGAAGCATAAAAGAGAGACTAGACAATTTGTTAAAAATAAGGTGATAAAATTCAATAATGAAATTATGGCGGTTAAAGGAAAATGAATTGGTCTACTCCAGCCATAAGCACTTTGCTTTGATGTTTTTCACACTAGCATTAATACCAAACTCTGTGCATCTATTAATAGCAATTTTCATCTCCCTAGTGTTTTACCAACAACTAATTAATTAAGCTAACCTATTTTAATTGGTTGCCATGGTAGTGGAGATGCACAGAAATGGTTGTATCCATCAAATGCACTCTTAGTTCCTGAAATATAATTCAGTTGGGGCCGTTAGTGATCATTATGTAGCACTATAATGTATTTAGAATGATAATCACTATGTTAGTAATGAAAAGATTTGTACGTACACATAAATATGTACAAGTAAATATCTGTAAAGATAATTTTTGTGTTTGTCTCCTCTAAAATCTTTTCCTTTACTGAATCTGAGAGCTAAGCGTGAGAAGTTCATCTGTAATTATTGCTCTGTTTATACCTGATCTACTGTGTCTGTTCCTTGGTACCCATCCTGAGAAGATGGTCCTCTGGATGAAAGAGGCTTCCAGCACTTTGCTGTTGAATAAAAGTGAGGAGCGGAGTGATGGGGGAGGGCGGGGAGAGGACTGTCTCCACCTCCACGTGTCTGAAGGCTGCTGGGGTGGAAGAGGTCGGGGGCTTGTCCTCTGGGGTCCAGACCAGAGTGAGCGGTGGCGGCTCAGGAAGCCGGTGTGACCAGGGTCCCCGCGGCACAGGGGTGGCGTTGACTGCTCTGGGGTTGGATGGGGCCTACATCCAGACCTCATCCCTGCTGTGGTGGGGGTTCCTGCACCAGGTCGTCTGGGGATGCCTAGCTACTGCACAGAGGCCTCTGCTTGGCACAGAGTAAGCGGAGCGTGAACGTTTGCTCTGTATTAGTGGAAGACTTTTGTCTAAAGAATGCTTAAAAATAGAAAGGGCTGCTTTGTGAAGCTGTGACTCACTTTTCTGTCTGCGGAAGTAATGAAGCAGAAACTGGATGACCACCTGTTAAAGCTGTTGTGTAAGAGCTTCCTGCCTTGAGGGTGAGGTTGAAACAGATGATTTCCAGGTCCAGGATGCCATGAATCTGGGGAGGAGGGGAAGGAGGAGGGACTTCGATTTTCATCCTTCAGCCTTTGCTGTGCTGGATTCTCACTATGATGGGACATCTGGGGGAACCTATGTTTGTGACACAGTCGTCAATATTAGTGGTAAAATGGCATCACATGGAGCAACCCCCTCTCTCAGACTTTTGCCCTGAGTTGGCCTTAATTCCAGGAAAAAACAGTCACTAATTTTGACTGTCTAGTCTCAGCCAAGTTTTCCTTTGAGACCTCTTAGGTCCTTTTCAAATGGAGATTTTTTTTTTTTCCCCAACCAGTTTCCTTATGCCTTTGGCGCATGCATTCTAGCACGTTATTTCCTTATGCATATTGTTGTCTGTCTAGAGTCACATTTCTCTAAATATTTATTTCTATCCCCACCTTGTCCTTTAACTCCTCATCAGCGATCAGGCAACGAACCCGTCTAGTTTTCACCAGCGCGGCCTTCTTCTTTGTTTTTCTTTCTCCCTGACAGCACTGTATGGTGACAGCTCCGGCCTAGTTGCTGAATGAGTGCAGAGAGCTGCCGCCATCCGCACGGTCTCCGGCTGGTCTGTGGGACCTGGTGTCAGGGCCGTCTGGACCACTCAGAGCCTGCGCTCCTGGGAGTGCGACTTGACGGCAGCCGAGAAGGCGGGGGAGGGCCTGAGAGCCTTAGAGCGGCTGCGGGAGCCCAGGGAAAAGGAAAGAGCGAATGCCTCCTGGGGAGGCCACTAAGGCCAGCGTGCAGGGCTGGGTGTGAGCAGTGCAGGCGGAGAAGGGAGACGGAAGGAGGAGGGCAAGAAAGAGCAGATTTAAGATCTGTCCTGCGTCTCACTGTTAAGCCCTGCGTCTACCCAGATCCTTCAAATGAAACAGAAACACGACTCCTTGCAGGAAATAGAAATGAAGCTTTGAAAAATGAAATGTATTCTAAAAGAGAAAAGGAAAACGTTCTTTTAGAGATAGCCATTCTAGAATCGATTGTTTATTGTCGAAGTACTGTAATGGCAGCAACAGCATAAACTAGAATGGGAGCTTTCTTTTTTAAAAAAAATATTTATTTATTCATTTATTTGACTTCACCCGGTCTTAGTTGCAGCTATATCTTTGATCTTTGTTGTAGCACGTGGGATCTTGTGTTGAGGCATGTGGTATCCAGTTCCCTGACCAGGGATTGAACCCAGGCCCCGAGCATTGGGAGTGTGGGGTCTTAGCTGCTGGACTACCGGGGAAGTCCCAATAAAACACAAAGAAAATAAAATTAAACAGGAAAACTATCTCATATTCAAAAATATGATGATTGTGTATCTCTATTAAATAACTTTAAAAAATCACGTAAGAAGTCTTCTTGTCTGAATAAAATAGATTTGAAGATAAGTCCTATTGTTCTGTTGGTGTGTGACATCAACATGACATTTTTACCAAATTACAAATTTTAAAGCACTAAAATCTTGCTCCTTCTTAATGTTAAAAGTTTCAGAAGTTCTATAACTAGAATATGTGCATATTCAACTTATATTCACAACAAAACCAGAAGCGAGTTCTACAGTCTGACATTAATGTTGAATATCCATCAATTACAAATTACTAATACTTTTTTTGGGAAATATTTTTCAGCTGAAAAAAATCAGTAGCAGGTTAACGTAGCTTGTATTAAAAAGAAATCAACCTGGCTTTCAATTTCGTTTATAAGTATTATGTTTAACAAAGAAACATAAAGGATAGATAAAGCCACATCTCATTTCTGATGTGTGTGGGTTTGAGGTTAGTGTAAGAGGATGAAATGGTGATTTTTTTTTTAAAGAATATCAAGTTGCTCTACAAATCTGAAAAGCATTTTATGTGTAACTCATTTGACAAGTGAAGACAGTGGCTGGGGTGAAAGGCCCAGACAGGACCCACTGGCCCCAGGTTGGCCTCCTCCAGCGGTCCCTTCCCCAGGGGTCTGGTGGCCTTCACATCCATCTCCAAGTCATGCTGAGTGGCAGGAGGCCCCTCTAGAAGGTGACCACTGCTCCAAAATAGAGCAGATCGTGGGCTGTGTCCACCTAGGACTTTAGGAGAGTAAGATACTACGATGACTGTCCTCAAGAACGTGTCTTACAACCTGTGCCAAGAGTCTGTGAAGGATTTCCTCATCTGTAAGGTAAAGAGGTTGGTGTAAACCATTTCTAGTGTCTCTCCGGGTCCCGTCTATGAAGCTGAGACTTCTGCTCATGGTTTTATTTCCACCCCTCTTTAGTTAACATGCAAAAACCAAATCTATCATCAGAGTGTTACCCACGTTCCTCAGAGGTGGCACCCAACTGCACTATGGTAAGTCTAATATGCTTGCTGTTAAGAAACTTTCGTCTTCAGTCTCCATGTTGGAGAGCTTTTCAGCCCATTTGCCTGTCAGGAAAGAATACCCCCACCCACATATGTGTTTGGCACATAGTCAGCTGGTTCTTTTTAAAAATTCATTTATTTGGCTTGCTGGGCCATCGTTATGCACAAGCGCGTTCTCCAGCTGTGCTGAGCGGGAGTCACTCTCCTGTCGTGCCCCACCAGCTCTTGGCACATGGGCTCAGTGGTCGTGGCACATGCGCTTAGGTGCTCCCGGGCATGTGGGATCTTCCCAGACCAGGGACCAAACCCGCATCCCCTGCCTTGGCAGGCAGATTCTCGTGCACTGGACCCTGCAGAAATTCAGTACTTTTCTAGCTTGTTCTTAACTTTGCTATGTCAAAAAGCAAAGGTCAATTCAGCAGAGTATAAAAGAATGACTTGAAATTTGTGGTATTATTATTCTGTTCGCTACAGTGCTTTTTCTCCAAAAAGTAGTACAAAAACGTGACTAAGTTGATTGCTGTTTTGGGGATGCATGATTCACATATCTTTAAACAGAAGAATTCTCTTCCAGGTTTTAAAATAACATGCCTATTACTGATACTTGATTGTGTATAGTCTGAGGTAGGCGTAAGTGATGTTCCTAGTGTAACAGAATAATCCATACATTTCAATAGCTTAATAAGATACAAGTTTATTCTTCACTTCACAGAATGTGTGTTGATGAAAGTTCTGCTTGCTCTGAGCATTGATGACTCTCTAGAAAACAGGAAGAAGAACATGGAAAGTGTCCTGGAGATTTTAGGAGCTGGGCCTGGAAATGGGCATTCCATTGACCCGAACTAGTAATACGCCCCACCTGCTGGGGAATGCAGCCTACCCGCTGTGCCAGGAGATCAAAATGGTCTGGCAAACGCATAGAAAGGCTTCTGCCGTATATTCTATGGTGATGAGCCATGCTTAGCAGGGAGCTGAAGAAGAGAGATGGGAGGGAGAAGCCGCCCATCCAGGAACATTTTCCTAACAGACCCTGGGACTGTCCTCAGGGATCGCGACAGTGGCCACATTGAGCTCCTACTGTCTCAGTGATTCGGAAATGAAAGGGTGGTAGAAGAGTAGAGACTAAGTCTATATGGCAGGAGAGAAGAAGAGCGCCGAGTCGGGAGAAGGTGCGTTATTCTTCCACGTATTACACGTATTGTAATTGTGTAATATTACACGTATTGTATATGTATTGGAGTATCTATAGAATCTGGAGGTATTCTCTGCCAGGCTCCACGTCTTTTCTGGATGTACCACATCTTTTCCATAGTCTAGAGCTGCTTATAATTTTCCCTGTCTTCTTTGCCATTAGCTTAAGTTCTTTCTAGGCACAACCTTAAGAAGCTAGAAGCAGAAAATCAAAGTAATCCAAAGGTAGCAGAAATATGGAAATAATATAAGAACAGATATCAATAAAATAGAAGACAGGAAAGCAATATAGACAATCCATGGAACAAAAAGTTGATTCTTTAAGAAGATCGGTAAAATTGACAAGCCTCTGGCTAAACTTGGAGAAGGCAGTGGCAACTCACTCCAGACACAACTGAAGTGACTTAGCAGCAGCAGCAGCAGCTAGCTAAACTGATGAGGAAAAAATAGGCAAGACACAAATGACCAGCACCAAGAGCGAAAGCGAGTGCATCACTAGAGATGATAAAGACATTGAAGGATAATAAGGAAATACTATGGAAGGCTTTATCCCAATCATTTTGACAACATAGATGAACGAATTCTCCAGAAGCTCACTCAAGCAGAAATAGATAACCTGAATGATTGCATATTTGTGTATATTTTATCTTATCATTGCATATACTTATATATGTATTTTTTAAGAAATTGAATTTGTAATTAAAACCTTCTCACAAGAAAACTGCAAGTCCAAAGGACAGCAAGGGTAAATTATACCAAACAGTTAAGGAAGAAACAGTACTGATTCTACACAAACTCTTTTAGGAAGTAGGAGAGGAGAAAAAGTTTCCCAGCTCACTTTATGAGGTCAGCATTACTTTAATATTCAAACTAGAAAGATGCATCACAAGGAAAGAAACCATAGACATAAGCAGAGGCACAAACATTGTAAAAATAATTACCAAATTGAATCCAGCAACATGTAAATGGAATAATTGTTATGAACTGAATTATATCCTCCACCCCCGCAAATCATATGTTGGAGCCTAATCCCTCAATTCAGTTCAGCTCAGTCGTGTCTGACTGTTTGTGACCCCATGGACTGCGGCACACCAGGCTTTGGGCTTTGCTGATAGCTCAGTTGGTAAAGAATCTCTTTATCAAGGGAAAGACTACCCACTCCAGTATTCTGGCCTGGAGAATTCCATGGAGTGTATAGTCCATGGGGTCGCAAAGAGTCGGACACGACTGAGCGACTTTCACTCACTCCGAATCCATCAGTGTGACTGTATTTGTAGATGGGGACTTCACGGAGGTGATTAAGGTTAAGTGAGGTCATCGGGATGGGGTCTAATCCAAAGGGACTGGTATTCTTATAGCAGAAGATATCAGAGATGTGCGCACGCAGAGCAAAGGCCATGTGAGGTCACAGAGGGAATAACTATATATCTGTAGGCCAGGAAGAGAGGTCTCATTGGAAACCATCCTTGCTGGGACCACGTTCTTGGACTTATAGCCTCCAGAACTGAGAGAAAATAAATTTCTGTTTTTTAAGCCTCAAAGTCTGTAGTGTTCTGGTATGGCTGCTTTAGCAGGCTAATACAATAATATATCATGATCAAATGAGGTTTATCTCAGGAATGTAAAATTGGTTTAACATTTGAAAATCAACCAATGTAATTTAGCAAAATATAGCATAAGAAAGAAAAATTATCTGAATATCTTAATAGATGCAGAAGAAGCATTTGACAAAATTCAACACTCATTCGTTATAAAACAAAACAAAAAAACAACCAAACAAGAAAAAAGCCTCTCTACATACTAGGAATAGAAGGGAACTTTTCTCAACCTGATAAAAGGCATCTACCAAAAACTTACAGTTCACTTCATACTTAATAGGGGGTGACTAGACACTTCTCCCTTGGACCAGAAACTAGGCGAGGATATCTGTCTTTATCAGCTCTACTCAATACAATACTAAAATTCTGACCAGTGCAATAAAGCAATAAGTGATACTGTCTTTATTCACAAATGACACGATCAGCTATGTAGAAAATTATAAGAAATTTGTTTAAAAACTAGTAGAATAAATGAGGTGATGGTAAGAGTTGGCAAGGTCATGGGATTCAAGATCAATACACAAAAATAAAATTTATTTCTTTATATTAAGAAATATAAAGGATAAGAAAATAATAACATTTAGAATAATATCAAAAAACATCAAACACTTCTGTATAGAACTTAATAAAATATGTGCAAATTCTATACACTGTAAACAGGATAACTAGGACACGACTGAGCGACTTTCACTCACTCCGAATCCATCAGTGTGACTGTATTTGTAGATGGGGACTTCACGGAGGTGATTAAGGTTAAGTGAGGTCATCGGGATGGGGTCTAATCCAAAGGGACTGGTATTCTTATAGCAGAAGATATCAGAGATGTGCGCACGCAGAGCAAAGGCCATGTGAGGTCACAGAGGGAATAACTATATATCTGTAGGCCAGGAAGAGAGGTCTCATTGGAAACCATCCTTGCTGGGACCACGTTCTTGGACTTATAGCCTCCAGAACTGAGAGAAAATAAATTTCTGTTTTTTAAGCCTCAAAGTCTGTAGTGTTCTGGTATGGCTGCTTTAGCAGGCTAATACAATAATATATCATGATCAAATGAGGTTTATCTCAGGAATGTAAAATTGGTTTAACATTTGAAAATCAACCAATGTAATTTAGCAAAATATAGCATAAGAAAGAAAAATTATCTGAATATCTTAATAGATGCAGAAGAAGCATTTGACAAAATTCAACACTCATTCGTTATAAAACAAAACAAAAAAACAACCAAACAAGAAAAAAGCCTCTCTACATACTAGGAATAGAAGGGAACTTTTCTCAACCTGATAAAAGGCATCTACCAAAAACTTACAGTTCACTTCATACTTAATAGGGGGTGACTAGACACTTCTCCCTTGGACCAGAAACTAGGCGAGGATATCTGTCTTTATCAGCTCTACTCAATACAATACTAAAATTCTGACCAGTGCAATAAAGCAATAAGTGATACTGTCTTTATTCACAAATGACACGATCAGCTATGTAGAAAATTATAAGAAATTTGTTTAAAAACTAGTAGAATAAATGAGGTGATGGTAAGAGTTGGCAAGGTCATGGGATTCAAGATCAATACACAAAAATAAAATTTATTTCTTTATATTAAGAAATATAAAGGATAAGAAAATAATAACATTTAGATAATATCAAAAAACATCAAACACTTCTGTATAGAACTTAATAAAATATGTGCAAATTCTATACACTGTAAACAGGATAACTTTGCTGAAAAAAATCAAGAGACTAAATAAAAGGATATAAGCCACATGTTTATGTTTCAGAAGACTAGACATTGTTGAGATTGTCAGTACTCTCCAAACTTACCTATAGATTCAGTACAATCCCAAATGAAATCCTAGTAGGCATTTGAAAAGAAACATTACTTTGCTGACAAAGGTCTGTATAGTCAAAGCTATGGTTTGTCCAGTAATCATATATGGATGTGAGAGCTGGATCATAAAGAAGGCTGAGCACTGAAGAATTGATGCTTTTGAACTGTGGTGTTAGAGAAGACTCTTGAGAGTCCCTTGGACTGCAAGGAGATCCAACCAGTCCATCCTAAAGGAAATCAGTCTTGGATATTCACTGAAAGGACTGACGCTGAAGCTCCAATACTTTGGCCACCTGATGCAAAGAACTGACTCATTAGAAAAGATCCTGATATTGGGAAAGATAGAAGGCAGGAGGAGAAGGGAATGACTGAAGGCAAGATGGTTCGATAGCATCACTGACTCAATGGACATGAGTTTGAGCAAGCTCGGGAGATGGTGAAGGACAGGGAAGCCTGGCATGCTGCAGTCCATGGGTCACAAAGAGTCAGACACGAGTTAGCAACTGAACAGCAAAATATACATCAATAAAGCCAATTTTGAAGGAAAAAAAAAAAACCCTTTTCTCCAGGGTTACTGACCGTGGATTTATATGAATACTAGACCAAAATAGCTCTGCTCACAGGACTCAGAAATGAAGTGATTTAAAAAGAGCCACTGTCAGAATTCACCCTAAGAACTTGTCACCTCTTGCAGGTAATTAGGCAGGTATGTCCAGAATGAGAGCCTTTAGTAGGAAATAGAACAGGTAGATTTCTCACCCTTCATAAACACGGTTGCGGAAACTTTCAGATGTCGGAGTGCATAAAGCTGGGGTTTTGTGATGAGAGTTCTGTCAAAGTCCTCCTACCTGCTTTGTTGACAACAATCGCCAACACTTCCCTCTGTAGAGAGCCGCTGAAGTCAAAGGACTCCCTAAACACACGCTAGTCCCTCCTAGGAAGAGGAGAGAGAATTCATTCATCTGTGCATTCAGGGCGCATTTGACGGGCGCCTCCTCCATGCTGGGCACCGTGCACTGGGCAGGAGGCCAAAAGGAAGTAAATAAAGAAGGAGTGCTCTCTGCACCTGAGGGGTGGTCTGCTCTGAGTTTCTTGGGGTCACAATTCAGAACGTTTAGAGATCCAGCTTCTGGGATCTGCCGTCATCACTAGAGGCCTGCAGGAAGGATGGTGAGAACTGTGACAATAGAGACTGCTTTTGAACGCCAGGGCGGCTTGTCGTCCTTTTTGACTGTGCTGAGTCTGCTTCACTGCGTGCAGGCTCGCTCTCGGTGAGGAGCACGCGCTCCAGGTGCATCAGCTTCGGGAGCTGGGAACGTGGGCTCAGTAGACGTGCTGCCCTGACTTACTACCCCCCGGCATGTGGCATGTGTGATCTTTCTGGACCGGAGATCTAACCCGTGTCCCCTGCATTGGCAGGTGGATTCTCGCCACTGGACCACCAGGGGAGCTCGCAGGACACTTTTACAAATGTGAACACACGCAGACATCGGTAAATTCCATAGGTCATTTCTACTCTGGAAAAATACTACATGTGGAGTGCTTACTTCAGCAAAGTAGTTTTTATGTGGAATCCCCCTTCAATGAAAAATCTGATTTTGCAACAATTCCTTCTCACTGGAATAATCCTGAAGGAATAATTTGTTTTTTGAGGGAAGTGGGGACTTTTTCTCAAACATTTTCAGTAATTGTTTGGATGGTAAAGCATTTGCTAGTGGGGTAGGAGGATGCAGATAGGTTTGCAAGTGTGAAATAGATATACACAGCCATACCTGTGTGCCTAAGTTTTTGTTCTTGATGGTTGAGTCAGTACTTGCTACTATACAAAAAGCTTTATATTTTCAGAAAATCAAACCAGGGCAATCATATGGTATTGTTAGGGAACTGTTGACTGAAACCACCCACCTTGGCCAGGCATGATAATAACCACTTGCACGAGTTGTCTCACAAAAGGAGGTCTTAATAAGGAACACGGTGCTGCCACCTAAAACTAAGCAGGGGAATTTGGGAGGGGCTGAAAGGAGCGAGGAGATGCCAGCCCATAATATGTCCCACCAATTTCCCAGAAGCCCTCATGCTGGAAACCATCTTGTCTGAGAGATGCGTGTGCCATCAGGAAGGACCTTGAGTCAGATCAAATATGGGGCACAAGCAAGATGACTGGCCCGAGGCAACCCCAAAAGCTAGTAACCCCGCCACCGTCAAACCCGAGAGACGGTGAGCCACGTGGCAGAACAGTCCTCCTGGGTTCCCTCGCCCTGCGGCTTTCTGCCTGGGCGCCCCTTTCCAATACACCCTTTTGCTTTCTCATCATGTGTTTCTCCTCGGACAGTTCCTTTCTGGTATCAGACAAGAGCTCACTCCTGGTCCCCCTTCTAGTAACAGCATCTTTGGACCAAACTTCGGCTTGTCATTTATTCAGTGCCTCCTATATGCCAAACCGCGTGTGAGGCAGGGCGTTCCCACAGAACGCTGAGTGGTGAAAATGTTCTAGGTCTGCTGTCTAACTATAGTGGTCAGGCTCAGAAACTGGGTTTTAATTTAGTGGAATTCCTCTGACGTTGAAATGGCTACACGTGGCTAGTATTCATCAGGTTGGACAGGACAGGAATGAGGAACAGGTCATATGAAATGTCACAGGGTGCACTGAGCAGTTGTGCTGGGTTGGGCTACGTGTGGATGGAGGAATTTTTCAGTGATTTCTGTCCACAAGGGACCCAGTCTTTCAGAATCATCACCCTGAAACATGTGAACCTATGATGGAGGTGATTGAAAGCTATATCCAGAGATACAATACATAAGGAAATGGCAACCCACTCCAGTGTTCTTGCCTAGAGAATCCCAGGGATAGGGGAGCCTGGTGGGCTGCCGTCTGTGGGGTCGCACAGAGTCGGACACTGCTGAAGCAACTTAGCAGCAGCAGCATACTTAAATGTCCATGTAAATACATGTACTCATGTATTTATAGCAAGAAAAAAAAAAGGCTTTGACTCTTTCAGCTCAAGAAGTACAAGAATATGATAGGTAGAATGGGGCTCTTTCTGTCTCAGGTTCTATGCTGAGGTGTGAGCGCATTAGATATGAAAGTGGATCAAAGTAAATGTGAAACAGACCTCCACCTCATGTGCAGAGTTTTGAGAAGATGGTTCTGGGATCCTGCCCCACAGTCTTGGATCCCACAGTCACATCAAAGCTATAAATGGAAGTGAGTGTGAGGAGATTGGGCTTCCCTGGTGGCTCAGATGGTAAAGAGTCTACCTGCCATGCAGGACACCCAGGTTGGATGCTTGGGTTGGAAAGATCCCTGGAGAAGAGCACGGCCACCCACCCCAGTATTCTTGCCTGGAGAATCCCATGGACAGAAGAGCCTGGCGGGCTACAGCCCTTGGGTTGCAGAGTTGGACATGACTGAGTGATTAACAGGAGCGCTATGAAGAGACTCGGAGCAGATGGTAACTAGAGCTGTCGCCTGGCCCTGGTCCCCATGAGGGGAAGGTGGAAGGTTCTGCTCTGTGACCCCAAGCCTAGTGAAGGGACCCACTGGAGACATTTGAAACTGTTGCCTGTAGCTGGAAAGCGCTGAGGATGGTGGTCTCACTCAGACTGGAAAGCTCATAGAGACTGTTGCCCCCTGGGAAACTCGGTGTGAGGGAGAGCTGAGTGCTCTGGGGGCAGGGCGTGAGACCCCCCTGCCCTGTGGTTGGGGTTAGCTTGAGCTTCCAGAGTTGCTGAGCAAGGGCCACAAGTGTCCTCGTGGACCAGACATGGTCCACATGCGAGAGAGCTGGCCTGGGGTCAGCCTTCTTGGGGCCTCTCCAGTGGGGTGGGCTGGAGCGTCTTAGGAAGAAGAGGAGGTGTCCGCGAGGTACCCAGAGCTGAAGAACAGGAGCAGAGCTTGTCGCCCACTGTCTCCTTCCAGAGCACGCTTGCAGCTGAGCAGGAGGAAGATCTGGTGCCAGGCGAAGTCTGGGCACTCTCGGACAGGACCCTTTAATTACTGAATCGACCCTGTGTCTAGAGTGAGCTGGACGATTTCCGGTCCTGCCAAGTTTTCATTTAATGGAAGAGAGGAGTGTCTCCCACTGAGTGAAACAATTGTGGAGGACAGTTCTGGTCTCAGCAGGATGGAACTTATTCAACAACCTGGTTTTAATGTGAATATCGATTCCATTAGCTTTTCCTTGTTATAATTCCTAGAAGCTGTGGTTGGCAGTTCTTTTCTTTTGTAACAAAAAATAAATTACAAAATAACTAATAATTAATTTCTATCAGGCAGGAAACCTCTGTATGAATCAAGTATCTTTTTAGTGAATTCTAGAAGTAATTATTTTTGTACAAAAATAGCAAATATTAATTAACTAGGTCAAGTATAACAAATTAGCTTGAGAGAAGGTGAGAAACTGCTGGTTTAAACACTCGCTTCCATTTTTCTTGAAAATGATGGAATGCGCATGGTGATAAAAAGGAGAAGTGATGATTGCAGGGGGCAGGGCGTGAAGACAGAGGAACTACTAATTGAAAACTTGAGAGAGGAAAAGTTTCGTGTAAAAATTACCTGAAAGTATTCCTTTGAAGAATATCTATTTGCTTTCCTCCTGCTTCGTCAGCCTCCTCTGTTGGTTCTTACTCATCTCTCTAATTTCTCCCAAATCCTTGTCATCCTTGGCTCTCTTTCTCTTCCACCCTCCATTGATCAGCCAGTCCTGTCAGCACAGCCTTCAAGAAATGACAGATTCTGAACATTTCTCATCACTTTCTCTGCTTCCGCCCTGGCCTTTGCCACTCTCATCGACTTGGATTGTTGCGTTAGCCTCCTAATTCTTTTCCCTGTTTCCAACGCCCCATATAAGACAATCCTTGTTGTTGTTCAGTTCCTAAGTCGACTCTGACCCTTTGTGACCCCTTGTGACCCCATGGACTGCAGCACGCCAGGCTTCCCTGTCCTTCACTATCTCCTGGAGTTTGCTCAGATTCATGTACATTGACTTGATGATGCCATCCAATCATCTCATCCTCTGTTGCCCCCTTCTCCTCCTGCCTTCAATCTTTCCCAGCATCAGGGTATTTAATGAGTTGGCTCTTTGTATCAGGAGGTAAAAGTATTGGAGCTTCAGCTTCTGCAGGCATGAGTCCTTCTAATAAATATTCAGGGTTGATTTCCTTTAGGATGGACTAGTTTATCTCCTTGCAGTCCGACGGACTCTCAAGAGTCTTCTTCAACACTACAGTTCCAAAGCATCAATTCTTCGGCGCTCAGCTTTCTTTACGGTCCAACTCTCATATCTGGACTTGACTTCTGGAAAAACCATAGCTTTGACTATATGGACCTTTGTTGGCAAAGTGATGTCTCTGCTTTTCAAAACGCTGTCTTGGTTTGGTAATCCTGGTAAAACACAAATCAGCTCGCACTGCTCCTCTGCTCAAAAGCTCCCAAAGTCAGCTAAAAGCCCGGATCCTCACAGTGACCCGTGAGACCGAACATATCACACCTCCTGCCACCACCTGTCACTCACACAGTGCACTGACATCCCTATGGTGGTCTCTGCACTGGCAGTTTACCCCCCATCTGCAAGGCTGGCACGCCGGCTTCCTTCTTGTCCTCACTGAGACTTCCCTTTCTCAGCATGGATACCCTTCCCCAAACACCCTTTGCAACCATCCCCTCCCCACACCCACCCCCCTTACCCCTCGTTGCTCTTGCTTGCTTTATTCTTCTCTAAAATGCTTATCCCCCTGTAATGTCCTATAAATATTAACTCACCTTACCTATTTTCTGTCTTCTCAAACTCATGAGACTGTCAGCTCTGTGAGAACAGCAATGTTTCATTTACTGCTAAAGTCCATGAACTATACCTAGTACAGTACACAGCAGATGTTCCAGAAATACTGGTCATAGGAATGAATGAAAGAATAGCTGTCCATGAGAAAGATAATAAAAAATAAGCTGAAATCTCTGTGTCCTTTGTTTGTGTTTCTTCTTCTTCTTCTTCTCAGAGATAGCTGACCTATTTGGATCCTGGGGAAAAGGTGAACTGGGTCCAGCCTGTGAGCTAACGTTTCTGTGCGTGCACCACAGGGGGTCCATGTCACGTCCCTGTTGCCTGTCCTCAGATTCCCTGCTCTCTGAATCCACCAAAGCAGACAGACTGCATTTATGTTCTTTGCTTCTTGTCTGCCAAGACTCTTATCCATCCAGCATCCATTCAGTATTCACTAGAGTCAAATGCTCGCGAATTTTGTCCTAGACATAGCTTCTTAGTTTCACCTTGGGCTACTAAAATTCAAGGACAAGATTGTAGATTGTGTATTTGAGATGAATATTTTTGCGTAATGAATCCACCAAAGCAGACAGACTGCATTTATGTTCTTTGCTTCTTGTCTGCCAAGACTCTTATCCATCCAGCATCCATTCAGTATTCACTAGAGTCAAATGCTCGCGAATTTTGTCCTAGACATAGCTTCTTAGTTTCACCTTGGGCTACTAAAATTCAAGGACAAGATTGTAGATTGTGTATTTGAGATGAATATTTGTTGCGTATGTGTAATCGAATAGTACATAAATAACTGGATATTCTATCTTGGATAATGGCAAATTTCAACTCAGCAGTTATTCACTGAGCCTTAGTGTGGACCAGACACAGCGCTAGAAACTAGGAATTTGATAGTAAACAAGATAATGTTCTTCAACCTAACATATCTGTTATATGTATACAATTGATATATCATTAATGTGTAAGGTGTCTTTTAGTTGAAAATACTGTAGAGGTTAGAGTTGTTTCTATATTTCAAATAAAAACAAAAAATAGGCATGTTCTAAGACTCTTTTATTGATTGAGAATTCAAATAATAAAGAAGAGTGAACCATAGATCACAATGAAAAATTTTCTTTTGACATGAAATAACTGACATCTAGAAAATGAAAAAAACACAATACAAATAAAAATGGATTTAAGAGCACTTAATGTTAATCATTGCCTAAAAAACTTGAAATGTCCCCAAATCCCACAGTTCATATATGAAATAAATGTGAGATGTTTTCTTAAATTTGACAGCACACTGAAATCGTGCATGTTATTTTCAAAATGAATGTGAGACAGGAACTTTTAAAATGTCAAAGAAAAAACCCCCAACAATGTTTGATCAACTATGCTGGAGCAAATACTTATTTTACCCATAGAAAAGGTTGTTGTAGGATTCTTCTACGGCCTCACCCACTAGAATGGCTATAATCAAATACAGACAATAGTCAGTGCTGGCTTGGGATTCGGAGACCTTGGAACCCTCGTGCGTGGGAACACGAGATGGTGCAGCCACCGAGGTGCAGAGTTTGGCACCAAACGTGAACAGAGTCGCATATGACCTATGGATTCTACGCAGGAGAAATGAGAGTATCACATGCATACAAAACCTTGCAGGAGGGTTTGTGGCAGCAGTGTTCATGAAAGCCAAAAAGTAGAACACAAATGTTCCTCAGCTGGCGGATGGGTAAGTCAAATGTGGCCTAGCCTTACGGTGGAATGTTATGTGGCAACAAAAGGAGTGAAGTTCTGATATATACTGATCATGCATGAGCACTGAAAATGTTAGGCTAAGTGAAAGAAATCACTCACGAAAAGACCACGTAGTGCACGATTCCATTTACATGAAAAGTCCAGAAAGATGCAAGTCCATACAGACAGAAAGGAGCTTAGTGGTTGTGTGAGGCTGAGGGGATTAAAAGAAAAGAGCAGTGACTGCCAAGCAGATAGCTTTCTTTCTGGGGTGATACAATTTTTATAAACTGATTGCGCAACTCTGTGAATTTACTAAAATACGTTGAACTGTATAGTTTAGGTGGGTGAGGTGTATGAGTTACATCTCAGTGCAACTGCTAAAAAAAAAAAAAAAAAGTCATTCCAAAGAAATGATGCAGCCAAAACTCATGGGGGAAAAGTACTGCAAAGGTATTTTAGGAAGTTAATTAATAAAAATATGTGGTTTTTCTGGATTCGGTGGTGTGTGTGAAACTTGTCAAGTTTCAGAAATTTGTATTGAAGTTTGTTTCTGTTCTAAACAGAGCTTCATTCTTGTACCAAGAAAAAAGAAAGAAAAAATATTATACATCTGATACTTCAAACCGGTCTTCAGAAATAGTGGGGATTAACTGTCTGCATGAATCATGCATGAGAGAATTTCAATTTCCTTTTCATTTCTTCTTTTGGCCTCCAGTACCTTATGCCTGGCCTGTTATCTTTTCTCTTTGCACAATACACCACGGGGCTCATGGGCATGGTGGAGGAAGACAACATGGGGTAACGGCAGAGCAGCCCCCGCCTCTTTCCTGCTGCTGCCTGGCTGGGTGCCTCCTACTTTTACAAGGTGGATGTTTGTGTATTCTGACAATGAACTTGAGCACAGTTGTGAAACTTTGAGCTGGGTGCCTGGGATCTCTCGGGGCAGGAGTAGTAAAAATGGGAATTCATACTTTATTTTCAATCTTTCAAGAAGCCTAACAAAACATTTACACACAAAATACAGTCTGGCAAAATGAGATGTCAACTTTTTCTTGATTTGCTGTGGACTTTATCAGCTCAGAAGTGACAACACTGGCTAATCTGTGCTGATCAGAATCTCCAGCCATTATGTCTTTGATCATTAAAAGTGGGAGAAATGAATGATTATTTAATAGACGTGATCAGCTTTGTAAGTAAGATCTTAAAACATGTTAGATTCAGGGAGGAAAAAAGTTTCCTTTGTGATGACAATGTTTCTGTTGCTTAACTTTGGAAATACCGCTTTTAAAAAGTAAGTTCATTAATTTATTTCTGGCTACGCTGGGTCTTCACCGCTGCATGGACTTTGCTATGGTTTCGGAGCTGAAGGGCCTATTCTCTAGTTGTGTGGGGGATTCTCATCGTGGTGGTTTCTGCCGTTGCAAAGCACAGTCTCCAGGGCGAAAGGGCTTCAGTAGCTGCGGAGCGTGGGCTCAGAACCTGTGGCTTTCCAGCTTTAGAGCACAGACTCAATAGCTGAGGCCCAAGGGCTCAGTTGTTCCACAGCACGTGGGCTCTTCCTGGATCAGTGAAACCCACATCTCCTGCATTGGCAGGTGGATTCTTTACCACTGAGCCACCAGGGATGCCCTGAAATGCCTCTTCAGCATTTACCACGGACCAGGAACTTTACATAACTTGTCATGCTAATAACAATTCTTCATGTTATTACCCTCTTTCTATAACCGAGGAAACAGTCGCTGATTGTGTGTCTATCCCCAGTTCCCTTAACTAGTAAATTCTTGCAAATCTATGTCTGCTCTGCCTTTTCTATGAAGTTATGTCTGTGTATAGTTGGCATGGTTTTACATTCAGCTCAAAATGCTGACCTTTTTCCATTTATGAGTGTTGGTTGATTTTCCAGGTAAAGGTCACCAGATCAGTGTTCATGCCCCAGGTGGCAACTGCATTTCTTACTTGGTTTTACATCTGGTTGTTTGCCAACAAAATCATCAGACCTCAAGGTTCAAGGAAGGTGAGAGTTTATTGAGAATAGGCACACGGGTACTGTCTTCTCTGTGTCCTTCTGTAAGAGGGGAGGATCCATAAGCAAGAAATACACCCAAGTAAGTGAAAGCGAAGTGAAAGTTGCTCAGTCGTGTCCAACTCTTTTCGACCCCATGGACTGTCCATATAATTCTCCAGGCCAGAATACTGGAGTCGATAGCCGTTCCCTTCTCCAGGGGATCTTCCCAATCCAGGGATCAAACCCAGGTCTCCCGCATTACAGGCGGAACCTACACATCTGATCAAGCTTCTTCCCTGGCAGGGGAGCATGGACTAAGATCATTTTCAGACGCCGGAATGGATCTGTATAAATGCACGCACCCCTTCATTCTGGTTCCGCTGGTGAGTGCCACTGGCTGTGGAAGGGGCGAGGCAAAGTAGGGGACGCAAGGGCCCCCTGCACCCTGACCTGGTGGGCGGGCTCCTCGGGCCACCAAAGAACCTGATCCTCCACGTTCGACTCACAGCTCGGCCAACTCAGTCATTCCCGTCTTTGCGCATCTTCCGCCACCGCAGCAGCCAGACTTTAAAGCCCCTAGACTCTTAGGCAGCACGGAGCCGCCGGCCGCGCGGGGTTCTTATTCAGGAGCTGAGCGCGGTCTTTGCTGGTAACAGACCTCGTAAAGGGGTTTAGGCCCGCACCCCTCTTTCCCAGCGCGGGTCTCTGCCGCTCAAGGCTCGCGGGGAAGAGGAAAAAGGCCTCGGCCTGCGGCACGCCGGGATGCCCCGGCAGGCTCCCATTCGGGGCGGCACGGCCCGAGACCCGTCCTCCGTGGCCCGAGCGCGGGATCCGCCTCGAGGGACCGGACTCGGACAGGGTCTGCGGGTCTCCGGCGAGCAACCCCCTACACTGACCCCCGAGGGGCCCCGCCCGGCGGCTCCGACCCAAGGGGGAGCGGGGGCGCGTCGGCGCTAGCCCGGGACCGCGCGAGACACCGCCCCCTTCGCGGCTCCCCTCAGGCGCCTGCAGACTGGAAACTCCGTCGGAAGCGCCGCTCGCTTTCCTCAGGGAGACGGCGAAACAACAGGCAGGCTTCCGCTGGAGGCCTGCGACCGCGAGCGCCGCGCGGGACCCGGCCCGGCCCGGCCCCTCTCTTCCCGCTCCCGCTTTTCTCCCTCTTCCTCTCTCTCCCCGTCTCTCCGAACACTGCTCACCTCCCGGGACCCCCGTCCCTTCCCGCCACCCGCCGGCTGCCCCTCCCCGGGCCCCGCCCACTTCCCCGCACGCCCCCATCCCTTCCTGCCCCGCCCCCCAGGCTGCCACCCCTCCACGCTCGCCCCTCCCCCTCCCCAGGACCCCTCCCCTGCCCCGCCGTGCCTGGGCCGCTGACGGGCCGCAGCCTCCGCCAGGGAGCGCGCTCGTCGCTCGCAGCCCGCCGCCCGCCGGCGTCCCCGGAGCGCGACAAAGAGCGCGCCGGTCGCCCGCCCTCTCGCCGTGGCGCCCGCGGCTCCGGCGGCTCGGCGGGCGATGGGAGATGGAAGGAAGAGACGCCGCGGTGAGGCTCGATCCGGCGGGCGGGTGGGCGGCCGGCGGCCGTCGGGCCGGCGGTGCTTCGTGGCGGCTGGGTCTCGGGTCCCGGGAACGGCTTCCTTTCTGCCTGCCCCTCTTTGTGAGGGGCCAGGAGGCTCGCTTGTGGGTTGTAGGCTCGGGGGCTTCACGCCGAGCCCCGCTCTCCAGCCGCGAGGCCGGGGCGGCACGGGAAGCGGGAGGAGCCGGTCGGCGGAGCGCGCGGCGCTGCGGCTCGCCTGGGTTGCGGAGAGCCCAGCCGCGATCGGCGCGGGACGGGGGCGGGTTCCGAGCTTTGGAAGGCGTCGCGGCCTCTGATTTTCCTCGCCTTTAACTTTGCCCGCGGGTTCATGCCGGGAGCTCCGGCAGATGATGCTGCGAGACGTGGTAAAACCCGGCGCCGCTCGGAGGACGTGGGTTTAGAGTGCTGTCGGGGGCCCTGGCGGGTAAATGTGTTGTCTGTCGGTCCGCCTTCCATGGACACGGGGGTTTACACGCCGCACTCACTCCTGAGTGGGTCCAGGCACTGGTGTAGGGAAGAGGAGGTCTGGAAAATGCCCCTCCTTGGGACGGATGCTGGCAGGACACGCTTCCATTCAAGAGCTGTACCTGGATATCTGCAAAGGATTTTGCAGAGCCCGGTATCCGGGTGAGCGGACTGGCTCTCTGCTGTCAGGGAGCTTGCTTTCTAGGACGGGAGGTTTGGGCGGAGATGTGAAGGAGAAAGCCAGAGGAAGGCTTGGTTCTGGGAGCCGAGGGCCTGGACGGCCTCTGCTGGCAGCTCTGGGTGGACCGTGAAGGGGAGGGTCGGGTGGGGGCGAAATGATGCTCCTCGCAGGCGGAGAGCAAATGTGCTCTCTGGCTTCTTCCAAGAAATTACTTCACAATCCTTCCTTAGAGTATTCACAGATCAAGGGATATTCTTTTTAAAAGTCGTTGATTTCGTCCTCAGCACTTGAGCGCAGCATGCTCAACAGAAACAACACAGTAAAGCAAAACCAATGAACACCTTCCCAGACTATTTTTAGAAGCTCTGTCCTTCTATATCTTTCTATATCCACTTAGGAATCATATAAAAAATCTATGAGATTGTTACATACTTCATTAACATGCACTTTGTACTAAGTGGAGCAGAGTGGGTATGGTGAAAATTACTTAGACACCTGGCTTGTAGATTTTGTCACTGACATGGTGAGTTTCAGCCTCTGTCTAGGGCACATCATTTAACTTCTGGAACTGAAATTTCCTCCTGTGTAGGATAAGAGGATGGGGTAGATAGATGCCTTCTCAGAGCCTTCCAGCCCCAGCGTTTTATGGTTTCATGCCTAAACATGTACATGCATTCCTTATTCAGTGATGTACTCTCAGCTTCACCTCTGAACATCTCTCAGTTCTGTGAATCAACAGTCATCCTGGTCATTAAATGGGGGAGATATTTTAAGGTGAAATCCCACAGTTGAATGTTGTTTTTAAAAATGCAAGTATAAGAAGCTTTATTTGCAAATCTGAGTGAGTGCTGGCTTTATAAAAGGTTTTGTTGACACTGTTCATTTCATTAATGACCAAAGAATAATACATGCTTTGCTGTCTACGTTGTATTCAGTTCAGTTCGTGTCCGACTCATTGTGACCCCATGAATCACAGCACGCCAGGCCTCCCTGTCCATCACCAACTCCTGGACTTCACTGAGACTCATGTCATCGAATCGGTGATGCCATCCAGCCATCTCATCCTCTGTCGTCCCCTTCTCCTCCTGCCCCCAATCCCTCCTAGCATCAGGGTCTTTTCCAATGAGTCAACTCTTCTCATGAGGTGCCCCAAATACTGAAGTTTCAGCTTTAGCATCATTCCTTAAAAGAACACCCAAGACTGATCTCCTTTAGATGGACTAGTTGGATCTCCTTGCAGTCTAAGAGACTCTCAAGAGTCTTCTCCAACACCACAGTTCAAAAGCATCAATTCTTCGGTGCTCAGCTTTCTTCACAATCCAACTCTCACATCCGTACGTGACTACTGGAAAAAACCATAGCACACTGGTGTAGGGAAGAGGAGGTCTGGAAAATGCCCCTCCTTGGGACGGATGCTGGCAGGACACGCTTCCATTCAAGAGCTGTACCTGGATATCTGCAAAGGATTTTGCAGAGCCCGGTATCCGGGTGAGCGCGACTGGCTCTCTGCTGTCAGGGAGCTTGCTTTCTAGGACGGGAGGTTTGGGCGGAGATGTGAAGGAGAAAGCCAGAGGAAGGCTTGGTTCTGGGAGCCGAGGGCCTGGACGGCCTCTGCTGGCAGCTCTGGGTGGACCGTGAAGGGGAGGGTCGGGTGGGGGCGAAATGATGCTCCTCGCAGGCGGAGAGCAAATGTGCTCTCTGGCTTCTTCCAAGAAATTACTTCACAATCCTTCCTTAGAGTATTCACAGATCAAGGGATATTCTTTTTAAAAGTCGTTGATTTCGTCCTCAGCACTTGAGCGCAGCATGCTCAACAGAAACAACACAGTAAAGCAAAACCAATGAACACCTTCCCAGACTATTTTTAGAAGCTCTGTCCTTCTATATCTTTCTATATCCACTTAGGAATCATATAAAAAATCTATGAGATTGTTACATACTTCATTAACATGCACTTTGTACTAAGTGGAGCAGAGTGGGTATGGTGAAAATTACTTAGACACCTGGCTTGTAGATTTTGTCACTGACATGGTGAGTTTCAGCCTCTGTCTAGGGCACATCATTTAACTTCTGGAACTGAAATTTCCTCCTGTGTAGGATAAGAGGATGGGGTAGATAGATGCCTTCTCAGAGCCTTCCAGCCCCAGCGTTTTATGGTTTCATGCCTAAACATGTACATGCATTCCTTATTCAGTGATGTACTCTCAGCTTCACCTCTGAACATCTCTCAGTTCTGTGAATCAACAGTCATCCTGGTCATTAAATGGGGGAGATATTTTAAGGTGAAATCCCACAGTTGAATGTTGTTTTTAAAAATGCAAGTATAAGAAGCTTTATTTGCAAATCTGAGTGAGTGCTGGCTTTATAAAAGGTTTTGTTGACACTGTTCATTTCATTAATGACCAAAGAATAATACATGCTTTGCTGTCTACGTTGTATTCAGTTCAGTTCGTGTCCGACTCATTGTGACCCCATGAATCACAGCACGCCAGGCCTCCCTGTCCATCACCAACTCCTGGACTTCACTGAGACTCATGTCATCGAATCGGTGATGCCATCCAGCCATCTCATCCTCTGTCGTCCCCTTCTCCTCCTGCCCCCAATCCCTCCTAGCATCAGGGTCTTTTCCAATGAGTCAACTCTTCTCATGAGGTGCCCCAAATACTGAAGTTTCAGCTTTAGCATCATTCCTTAAAAGAACACCCAAGACTGATCTCCTTTAGATGGACTAGTTGGATCTCCTTGCAGTCTAAGAGACTCTCAAGAGTCTTCTCCAACACCACAGTTCAAAAGCATCAATTCTTCGGTGCTCAGCTTTCTTCACAATCCAACTCTCACATCCGTACGTGACTACTGGAAAAAACCATAGCCTTGACTACGTATTAATAGGTTAAGTTTTGCTTTTAATTAAATACCAGCTCTTATAATAAAAGTGAGATACCTTGGGAATTTGGAAATAAAAATAATACAGTAAATTATCTCATTGAAAAAGAAAAATTCAGAAAAACTTTCCATCAATGGCTCTATTCACTTCCTAAAACCTTGGCATTTATCTGTTTGCTGACCATGATGGAAAACATGAATGGGATTTAGCCTGGCATTATATTAAAAAAAAGTGTCCAAAGTATTACTCCTTTTAGAATTGATTTCCCTGCCCTCCCCATCCCCTTTTGGACATTTTGGAGTCATCTGATATCATTCATAAACTAAGACTCCAGTGGTAATGGATTAATCCCAGTCTTGGTTAAGAAGTGCTGAGGCAAAAACCGTGTGAATGTTAAAATATGTATGTACTTTGGCCTCCAGGCTGGTTTGTTTGAGGTTTATCTGAGGTGATGTTGTCATTTGGCAATTCTGAAAAGATTATTTCTTTGGATTTGGCTTGGGTTGGGAGATGAGTAATGGATGGTACTCCTTCTCGATGTTTTAGAAATGAATTCAGACGTGACTGAAGTTTAGACAGTCTGAGAAATAATCTAGTGATCAGGAGGAGACCAGAGCCCCTCACTTGAACATGTGCTTCAGGCTGATAGACCTTGGGGTCCAGTCTCACGTCCTGTCCCTGCTGCTCCTGTGGCTCTCAGCATTTAGGACTCTGCCCGTGCAGCCGTGGAAACCCACTCCAGTATTCTTGCCTGGGGAATCCCACGGACAGAGCAGTCTGGCGGGCTCCAGTCCGTAGCATCGCAAAGAGTCTGACACGACTGCCTCAACTTAGCAGACACGCACTACGCGGTTGGGTCAGGCAGAGAGGTCCCTGGCTTCCCTTTGCCGTGAGTGGAGGTGTTTCCACATTGAATACTGCCCCTCAGCCCTTCTGGAGCTCTTTCACAGTTAAATCAGCCGACCTCAGTGTCGCGTGGTGCACGGTCCAGATGCAATGGCCCAAAGCGTTTGTTCCTGGCGTCCCTGCCTGGCCAGCTTGTGGTGTTCTTTGCAGTTTCAGAGATTTGCTGGAAAGGATTTTAGCAGTAGCATTATGATGATGATGATTTTTCTGTGTGAGTGTGTGTCCCTTTGTACCTTTCTGTGTTTCTGAGTTATATGTCCGTCTTCCAAAGACATTTTTCACAGACTCCAGTTTGAATGGTGTTGGTTGTAGTGGTGGAGTGGTATGTGAACTGCTGTCACACTGCAGAAAGGGGCAGCGGGGAGACGGGAGAAGAAAGATACTTCCATCGTGTAGTGAAGTTATCCTTAAGCTCTTTTACTGGATTCCCATGCCTCGTTCGAAAATAAGGCATTAACTCCCAACGTTAATAATGAATCTTTGCTTCTACTATCTTATTTGTATAAAACAGCGTGTGTCCCTGCAGTCCTTGTTTTCCACTGTGCCAGAAGGTCAGCTAACTGGGGCCCTGTTGGTGCCAGTGGACAGGATTTTGTTGACACTCCAGGACACAGAGGTGGCAGGGCGCTTTCTCTCTCGGGACACCTGTGATGTAAGGAAGGGAGTCACCAACTTCTCTACCCTGCCTCCGTTGGGAGCACGAGGCCGTGGCCGTGGCTGACCATTCATTTCTCCTGGTTTGTTTAACTGGGAACAGCCATCTATTATTAATAGTTTGAAACTCGCTTTTCTCTGGTCACAGACCAGTAGATAAGTCAGAAGAGTTTGTACATGTTGATGGACATTATGGGAAGTTTATCTTTGAGGTTAGAGTATGTGGGAGAATGAACACTTTGACCTGAGCTGAAGGCTTTTTTCTTACATAGTAGTTTCAGGTAGGTTGTCTGAGAGGCAGCATTTTCCTTTAAGTTTCAAATGATGGCCTGACTTTTGGGAAAATGCTTATTTTATGTGATATTTTCAAGCATGATACATTGTTATAATCACAGCTAATGTTTATTGAGATCTAGTTGCTGTTTCACACAGGTTACCTCTAGTCCCCATGACAGCCCCATGTGGTCGGTACTGTCATTATCTCCAGTCTGAAGTCTGGAGAAGTTAAGTAACACAGCTAAGTAAGGTGAGCTGAGATTTAAACTTGGCAGTCGAGTGTTCTTAACAACCGCTCTGCTTCTGTGTCCTCAAAGTTAGCATTGTGCGCTGCAGGATTTTGGCTCTCGTATTTAGATTCTCTGGGTCTTGGAATCTGAAATTGGATAACTAATTTGTCAGCAAGCATTATTTTATATGTCTATTGGCTTAAATAATGGGACCGGGATTATTGTTTGGCTCAAGAGATGGAAATTGTGTTTTTTTCCTTCAAAAATACAGTGTCTAAAAGGATACTAAAGGGATTATGGAAGGAATTCCATATAGTTATAAGTACTTAATTGGAATTCAAATAAAGCAGATTCACCATTTAAAACTGAATGTAAAGCTCACCCATTTTGACTTACAGTTACATCCCACGATGGAAGTGACCTAGACTTTTCTATACGTTTGAATATCAGTCTGCTTTTCCATGTTTTTTTTTTTTTTCTTCTAGGGAGCTGGGATTTAGGCTATTGAGAGAGGGGTCTGAAACAATAGGAGGAGGGTGGGGGGCTGAGCCCAGGGCAGTCATAAGATCACGTGGCAGTTGCTCCCCATTCTCTGGCCTCCTGTTCCCGGATCTCTGCTGAGAAAAAGCGATTTACAGAAATCAAGCAGGTTGGTCCTTCCCATGGCTATTCGGTCTGTGGACGTTTAAATGGACGGAGCTGTAGTTTCTTTGTTTGACCTTCACATGATGATTGGGTAAGGACCAGTGGAACTGCTTTTCTCTGAGTGTGATAACTTACAGGCTGTTTTGAATTTCGTTTTTCAACAATTCTCACTTTCCAAGAAGTTATTTGGTAAGCACAGTAGCATAATTGAGTCATCCGACTCTGACGGAAGGGGAGATCTGGGCGTCGCAGTCAGCGGCACAGACAATGTAATTGGATGATTGCTGCCTTTGTGTCATATTATTTTCTAGCTAAATTATATTGAGAAATGGCAGCAGGTTGTGTGATCTTCCAGAGCATGGTCTCTGACCGGACCTTCATGCCCCTAAAAGGCACAAGTAGTGAGTGTTTGAAGAAGCAAGATGTGTCCTTGTATCTGAAACTTGTCACTTGAGTATCAGAGTTCCCTTTGGACAGATGTTTATGCTTTTCAGCTTCATTTCTTTGCTTCTTCTTCTTCTTCTTCTTAATGTTTTGGTTTTTTTGCCCACGAGGCGTGTGGGATCGCAGCCCCCTGGCTAGGGATCGAATCCGCACTTCTTACATTGGAAGGCTAAGTCTTAACCACTGATCCACCAGGGACGTCCCTCAGCTTCATTTCCATTGGCTCCAAAGGGTTCATGAGCTGCTACCCCATCTCCTGATGCTTATTTCTTCCCATGAAAGTCTTCCATGGAAGAAAAAAAATCTCATGGTTTTCCACGAGCATCTGTAAGCATATTATGGCAGAAACTCAAGCGTAGATATTAATATGCTGCTTGTGCATTCTTTCATGCAGCAGATATTAAGTATTGATACGTACCATGTTGCCAGCTCTTTGTTGGGCTCCAAAAAGCCTTGTCTACTGACCACTAAGAAAACCTGCCAAGAACATTTGAGGTTAACCAGGGCCATATTTCTGAGTGTCAAACCTCACAGCCTGTAAATATTGAAACTGCTGTATTTAAGAACGCTTTCATAGAATCCTCTCTTAGAATCAGTGAGCTGCCTCCAAATTAATGTTGTTCAACATGACTTTCTGCTGTGATGGAAATATTCGTTTGTATCTGTGCTGCGTGTCGCCACCAAGAGCATTTGAAATCTGGCTAGTGAGAGTTAGGAACTGACTTTTAAATTGTACTGAATTTCCGTGAACTCAAGTAGCCTCCCGTGACTTGTGGCTAATGTGTTGGAACAGCAGCTGTAGAGCAGAAATGCTTCACGCGGCGGCAGTGGTTGTCCTGGGCAGGCATCTCCCTCTTGGCCATCTGGTGCTTAGGTATGTTTACTGACTGGGCTTTGCTAAGCTTTTACTTCTGTACGTGTTTACGCCATCGTGTCTGATGGGTCCCAGAGCAGGGAGAGGGTACAGAGGCTTGGGATTTAAATGGGAATGAAAGTGAAGGCAGAATCACTGCAAGTGAGAAGAAGAATGTATTCAACAGGAGGAACCATTCTGAAAAAAAGAATAAATTGTGTAACAGTAGCCTGCAGTTGACAGCCCTCAGCAAGATGGAGGAGAAGTTTTTGAAAAAATAGGAAAATGAGTGCCTGGCTGAGAGTCACTATTATATACATTCAAGAGCTGGCTGTGAGTTGTTTGAGAAAGTAGCAGAGATACTGTGAGCACTGCCGTTGATCTCTTTGTTGCAAGCTGTGGATAGCTGCATAGCTCCCAGCCCCCCTTGAACCTGCACAGCATCCCACTCCATCTCTGGGTGGGGAGTGCTGAATATCCAAGTGGCTAAGGCCTTTCCTCGGACCCCAAAGCTATCTTGGAGGTCCAGTAGATTTTCGAAGTAGATAAAGCTGAGTAGGAGAGAGTCTTGTATAGCGTGGCAAGGGGTGTGCCTAGTTTTAAAACTACATTGTTAGTAGAGGTGTTTCAGACCAGAGATTAGAGAAAGAAAACCTTACTTTTTTTTAATCCCCAAACACTTTTCAGTCTGGGAGGCAGATAGCCACATTTATAGACGCTGGGGTTTCTCCGGGGTCAGGCGTGTGGGAGGTAGCCTTGACTATAACAGCAGGTGTGACATCATGAGAGGATTCTCAAGGTTAGGCCTCTGTTGGAATACATGATTATTTTGAGTTTTCTAACTTGTGGTGAAAGCACAGTGATATCAAGGCATAACATTGCAAAAATGTGGGGATAGGAGGAGGAGAAAGAATAACATATTGTGCCAGACACTGTGTGAAGCGGGGTGTGTGTTTGTGTGTCTGTGTCTGTGAATTTACAACTTCCTGGAGAAGGAAATGGCAGTCCACTCCAGTATTCTTGCCTGGAGAATCCCATGGACAGAGAACCCTAGTAGGTTACAGTCCACGGGGTCACAAAGAGTCGGACACGACTGAGTGACTTCACTTCACCTCATATACTCTGTACAATATTGCAAGCTAGGTAGTATCCCCGTTTTCAGAGGATGCATTTGAGGCTCATGGAGGTTAAATGGGATTCTCTTTTTAAAACAACTGTACCAGATAAGATTCACATGCCACACAACTCGTCCCTCTACAGTATATGTTCCCTGATTTTCGGTACCTTCACAGAGTTGCGCATGCATCCTCTTAGTCGACTTTGGAGTACCGTAATCACCCCAAACAAACGTGGGATCCCTTAGCTGTTGCCCCGTAATCTCACTGGTGCCCGCACCCCCTGACCCAGGGGTCGCTGCCCTAATTTCTGTCTGTATGGCTCTGCCTCCTGTGCACACATCACACACACGGAGCCACACAGCGTGCGGCTGTTGGTGACTGGCTGCTTAATTCAGCAAAGTGTCTTCAGTGCTCCGCCGTGCTGTGGCATGGATCTGCACTGCTTTCCTTCTTATTGCTGAGTGATATTCAAATGACTAGCCAGAACCTGTTTTCTTTCTTTATCAGCTGGTGGTCCCTCCCCTCCTGCTGTGAATGTTCACATACAGTGGGGATGTAGGCTTCCGTTTCTGTGGGCTACGTAGCTAGGAGTGAACTTGCTGGGCTGTACTGTAACTCTGTGTTTGACCCTTGGAGAAGTCACTGATGGTTTTCATGGGGCTGCACCACTTTACATTTCTATTAGCAGACTCCCAGAATCCCCCTTTCTCCACAGGTGTTATTATTTCCTGTCTTGCTGACTTTAGCCATCTTGGTGGGTTTTAAGTGGTCTTTCTTCATGTTTTATTTCCCTAATGTTGTTGAGCATCTTTTCATATGCTTTTTGGCCATTTGCGTATCTTTCTTTGAAAAATGTCTATTCTGATCCTCTGCCCTTTTAAAAATGGGTTTGTCTTTTTTATTATTAAATTGTAAAAAGTTCTTCCTATATCCTGGATGCAAGTCTCTTATCAGTATATGCTTTGCAAATATCTTCCCCCATTCTGAGGGCTGTCTTTTCATTTTCTTGTTCCTGTCCTTTGAAGGAAGGGAGTTCTTTGTCTTAAGCTTGGGCAGGCCTAACACACTTCTAGGTCCTCACATATTTGCGCCAGTCCGTCAGCACACTAACTTGTAAAGTGATTTGTGTAACGAATATCATTCTTCTGGGGTCTCTGGTTGGAAAAAGGGATGGATTTAACTTTTGTCTAAGCTACTTAAGGGAAAAGTAAAGCTCAGGATTTGAGACCTTTATGTGTCTTGAAATTTTGGAGTCTTTTATGTACAGAAAATGGTGCTTTCCTCTTGGATTAGAGAGCTGCTTGGAAGGAAAAGGACAGTTTGCCTAGAAGACTGCTCCTGGTCTTTTGGGGGCCTGTCATTTTATGGTCTGAATAGTGGTTCCCAAACTCGCCTAACACAAGTGTCACCAGGTTTTAGATTCCTAGGGCTGCCTGCAGGTCTGGTCCCTTAGTTCTGAGGCGTCTCTTTTCATAAACACCCCAGGTGATTAAGATCAAGACACTTGAGAAACTGATTTAAGCTGGCGATAATCAGGACCTTTTAGTGGTTTCCCCCTGAACTTAATTAGACTCTTCAACGGGTGTGGTCCCCGGTGGCAAACATCCCTCACTAAGGGTGATTCTGGAAGAGCTGATCCAGCCTGTCTGACTGCTTTGCTTGCAGGACTACTGATCTTGATCCAGCTCAACCCACATTCTCTTCCCTTCCTCTCTGGGTAGACATGGTTCCACTATCAAAATTTAAACCAGCTTCACAGACACTTTCAAGTCGTAGGGTTGCCGCCACCCTCCCTTTTCCTCCCCTTTAAGATGTGTTCCTATTTCTTTACCACTGCTGAATCCCTAGCGGCCTTCCATAGCCATATAGATCTCCATAAAACCCAGCGGGGAGAAAAAGTCATGGAAAGAAAAACAGATCAAAGTTTGTTGTTTAGTCTCTAACTCGTGTCCAGCTCTTTTGTGACCCCCCATGGTTGTAGTCCGCCAGAATCCTCCCCTTTAAGATGTGTTCCTATTTCTTTACCACTGCTGAATCCCTAGCGGCCTTCCATAGCCATATAGATCTCCATAAAACCCAGCGGGGAGAAAAAGTCATGGAAAGAAAAACAGATCAAAGTTTGTTGTTTAGTCTCTAACTCGTGTCCAGCTCTTTTGTGACCCCCCATGGATTGTAGTCCGCCAGACTCCTCTGTCCATGGGATTCTCTGGGCAAGAATACTGGAGTGGGTTGCCATGCCCTCCTCCAGGGAATCTTCCCAACCCAGGGATCGAACCTGCGTCTCTTGCTTGGCAGGCGGATTCTTTACAACTGAGCTACCTGGGAAGCCCTAGATCGAATTTTACATAATCATTACTTACGCTTGGCTTGTTTTGCATGGGTGGTCAGGGTCTCCTAAAGGATTTGATGACTGTGAGGTTGGGCTGGCTCTGTTTATCCTGGGCTGGGGAGACTCCCATGCCTAGGTCACTAAGTGAGAGGCAGGATGTGGTTAGACTGTGGCCTTAGTAATGCTTGAGCAGAGCTTAGTGCCTATGGAAAAGCAGTACGTGGACAATAAGTGTGACCTGGGTGGCAGGCTGTAGCAGCCTTACCTGGGTTCGAGGTGGACTTATCTTCGTTCTTAAAATCACACAGGTGTTAAATGGTAAAACTGGTCTTTCTTGTTCCCTATATTGCGGTTGCCTGTAGATAACGCAGTGTGGCAGCCAGGAGGAAAATTCTGGCACTTTGGATGGTGCTTTGGCCCCTGGTAGTCCCTCGATAAATGTTTGTTCAATGAATGAGTTAAACTCCACAGGCGATTGAATTGCTAAGCCTAAGAGCCTTTCAGGAATGTATGGATGGAAGAGGTGCTCTGATGCTGACCCTGTCACGTGGTGGAGTAGAATTTCCAGAGGTGGCAGGTTTCTGACCCGCTCTTGTCTGCTTTGCTGTGTGGTCTTGTTGCTTCTCCTGCTTCGGGGAGATGGGATTTTTCCCAGTTTGCTGACATCGTCCATGGGCTGCATTTAGTGCGCCAGGTGTGGCTTTTATGACAGTTTCTTGCAAATAACAGCCTAGGGCACAGAAAATGAGAGCAGTGTGTAACTGAATTTCCTCACACAGCTCTTTCCCTTTTGGCAGACACGTTTGATAGAAGTAGATTAAAGGTGTGGACCGGTCTGCGTGGTGTGGTCATTAACGGTCTCAGGGACCTGATTCCTTCGTTCGTTTGATTTCATCATATTTGTTTTTCATTCTTGACTCATGTCTTCCTACCTTCCTTGTGTGGCTTATATGTCGGTTGACTGTCTTCTGTATTGATGAGAGTTCTATTTGGGGAAAAGAAATCCAGTAAAAGAGAGCATAATATTCTAAAGCTGGAGCTTAACTAAAGATATATTTACTTTAAAAATACTTATATATTTACTTGAAAAATACTTATATATTTTAATAAATATATAATTTATACAAGTATATAAATACTCATATAATTTAATTTAATATATAAAATGCTTATATATTTTAATACTTAATTTACTTAAGTATTTTAATTAAAATACTTATATTTTAATTTTATTTGCATATAAAGATATTTATATATTTAAAAGAATTTGATAGCTTCAGAGTAGTTAAGGTCTATAGTTTAGAAACTCTACTAAAATAAATATATCCCTGATTAGTTAGAAAATGTTTTAATTTATAATATCATTGTATATCAAAAGAGTTCACAGGACGAGTAAAAGATAATGGTAATAGTTCCTTGGTGTGCATGCTTGCTAAGTTGCTTCAGTCGTGTCCAAATCTGTGTGACACTATGGACTGTAGCCTCCCAGGCTCCTCTGTCCATGGGATTCCCCAGGTAAGAATATTGGAGTGGGTTGCCATGCCTTTCTCCAGGGGATCCTCCCAACTCAGGGATAGACCCCACGTCTTTTATGTCTGCTACATTGGCCGGCTGGTCCTTTACCACTTGCGCCACCTGGGAAGCCCTGTTCCTCTATTTAGTAAAAGCAATTTAAAAATAAGCCATTTTGGGGTAGAATTCTCTTATGGTCATTGAGTGTCTTACTTCTAAAGCTTTTTAGAAACTTAGCTTTTGTGGAAATAACTCTTTCTTGTTATAGACATATATAATTGCTTTAGTTCAGTTCAGTTCAGTTCAGTCGCTCAGTCGTGTCCGACTCTTTGCGACCCCATGAATCGCAGCATGCCAGGCCTCCCTGTCCATCACCATCTCTCGGAGTTCACTCAGACTCACGTCCATTGAGTCCGTGATGCCATCCAGCCATCTCATCCTCGGTCGTCCCCTTCTCCTCCTGCCCCCAATCCCTCCCAGCATCAGAGTCTTTTCCAGTGAGTCAACTCTTGGCATGAGGTGGCCAAAGTACTGAAGTTTCAGCTGTAGCATCATTCCTTCCAAAGAAATCCCAGGGTTGATCTCCTTCAGAATGGACTGGCTGGATCTCCTTGCAGTCCAAGGGACTCTCAAGAGTCTTCTCCAACACCACAGCATTAGATTACACGATACTGGCATAAATCAATTTGGTTCAATTCAGTTCAGTTGCTTGGTTGTGTCTGACTCTTTGCGACCCCATGGCCTGCAGCACACCAGGCTTCCTTGTCCATCACCAACTCCAAGAGTCTTCTTCAACACCACAGTTCAAAAGCATCAATTCTTTGGTGCTCAGCTTTCTTTATGGTCTGTCACATCCATACATGACTACTGGAAAAACCATAGCTTTGACTAGATGGACCTTTGTCAGCAAAGTAATGTCTCTGCTTTTTAATATGCTTCCAAATCAGTTTGGAAACAAACACATTTGATTCTTGGTAACCATCAGCTCAGTGATGGGAGCAGAATTTCAGAAGCTTGCCAAAGCCTCAGTCACTAACCATGAGCACCGAGTTAAGACGGGTTTCATCCGGGATGTTTTGCAGGTACCTGGGCATCCCAGAGTTGGCTAAGTGCAGGGCGGGGAGAGCCTCAGCTGTATATGTAAGTTTAGAAACAAAGGCAGACCTGATGGAGGATGTGAGAATTGATTAGGGGGAGAAATTAGGACACTCTCCATTTGTTTTAGACTCACTTTTGGCTTTTATTGGCCTCATGCCACTTCTGTTTGTATACAGACTTAACTAAACTCATGAATAATTTATTTCTGCATCTAAATTTTTTTGAAATATTTTTTTCCTTTTACCTGGAAGAAACTTTTAAGTACTTTATAACTGTGGTTTATAAAAATATGACCCAACAGTATCTATCTATTAAGTGACACATTATCAAAGTATGGGCTTCCCCAGTGGATCATAAAGAGTTTGCCTGCAATATGGGAGATACGGGTTTGATCCCTGGGTCGGGAAGATTCCCTGGGGAAGGAAATGGCAACCCACTCCAATATTCCTGCCTGGGAAATCCCATGGACAGAGGAGCTTGACAGGCTACAATTCATGAGGTTGCAAAGTGTCAGTCACGACTGAGCAATTAACACATTACTGAAGTACAATATAATAATAGCAAAGCTTTTTTCTGTCTCATACCCAAGTACAGAGGTTCACTGAAAACAAGTTACACCCAGATTTTATACAGCATTAAAATATTAAGTGCGTTGTACGTTGGGTCATAGTTTCTCTGTCACGTAAAGAAATCAAAGTCCATTACATTGGCCTGGTGACTTTCACCTGCTTCAGGAAGGGTGTACATGTTGAGACCCATCTTTCAGTGTGTTCTGGCGAATTAAGAGGTAGTTTGTATATGAGAGTGTATTAGAATATCTCTCAGTTTAGAAAACTGTTTCTTTACAGTTATTAGGGTTTTCTGTGAGGTTAATTATCAAGTCTCAGCAGCTTTGTTTTTTCTACAATATCTGAATATGTATATGCATACAAAGTGTCCTATTAAAATAAGACCGTTTTATAAGGCTACAAGATACATTATCCTAGATCATATGCAGCTCTGTATGACTGTTGTGTTTCATTCATTCACATATTCATTGAACAGATATTGGGTGCTTCCTATGTGCTGTGCATTATTTTCGTTTCTGAGGATGCTGTGGGCAACAGAATAGACCAAAAATTCATATTCTTGCTGAGTGAAACAGATCGTGTGTGTATGTGTGTGTGTGTGCAAATATTCTTGCTGGGTGAGACAGATCGTGTGTGTATGTGTGTGCGTGCAAATGTTCTTGCTGGGTGAGACAGATTGTGTGTGTATGTGTGTGTGTGTGCAAATATTCTTGCTGGGTGAGACAGATCATGTATGTGTGTGTGTGTGCAAATATTCTTGCTGGGCGAGACAGATCGTGTGTGTATGTGTGTGTGCGTGCACACGCTCCTGTATGTGTGTGTGGTCATTTGGGGAAAAATAAAGCAGAGGAGGGAGGTTAGGAATTGGGAGAAGTTGAATTTTTAAGTAGGATGGTCAAGAATGGTCTTCCTGTGGTGACTTGGGATGGAGGCCTGAGAAGGTGAAGGGAGTCATGTGACTGTCTTGGAGGGGAAGAGGCCAGCAGGTGCTAGTCTTGAGGCCTAGACATGTTTCCCACCTTCTGGGAACTTGCAAAACTAGAGTGGCTGAAGTGGAGTAGGCAGGGAGGAGAGCAGATATCAATTCCTGTAAGGCCCCTGGGTCCTGTCGGCTGCTGCAAGGGCTGTGGCTTGTTACAGTGAGCAGAAGAGCTGGCGGAGGATTTCACGTAAAGACGCGACAGGATCTGGCTTATCTTTTAAGAGGATGCGCTGCTATTGTGTCTCATGAGATTAGATCTAAGTGGAGAAGGGCAGAAACAGGCAGAGCAGTTAGGCTGATGTAATAATCTAGGTGAGCGATGGTGGTAGCTTGGACCAGTGTGGTTTGTTTTGTAGATAAGAGTGTGAAAGATTTCCTGATTGACTGGATGTGAGATGTGAGTGAGAGGAGTCAGTGATGAATAGCAAGGTTTTGGCCTCTGCAGCTTGAAGCATGGAGTCAGATTAACTAGGGTAGGGAGACGCTGACTTGGAGGAAAAGATCAGGAACTCAGTTTTGGAGATGCCCCGTGGGCAGCAGTGATGCTAGTCTGGATTTCAGAGGAGAGGTTTGGCTAGAGATAAACATTTGGGAGAGCTCAGAATGTATGACGTGGATGAAATTGGTTGAAACCCATAAAGGAGTGAGTATAGATAGAAAAGAGGTTCAGGAGCAAGAACCTGGGCCACTTTTGTACTGAGGTTGGGGGGATGAGATGGAACCAGTAAAGGAGAATGAAAAAAGCTGCTGATGGGATAGGAGGAAAACTAGGAGAGGGCCGTGTCTTGGGAGCCAAGTGAAGAAACTGTTTCACGGTGGATGAGTCAGACCCTGAAGAGGGAAGTACAGTGGCAGTCAAGGTAAAGAACTGACTTAGGGATTTAGTAATGGGAGGTCATCGGTAGGCTTGGGTCTTAGGGACCTACAGTTGATGGTGAGGAATCAGGAGACAATAGGAGCAGGAAATGGAAACATCAACTGTGACAAATATTTCAAGATTCTTGTAAAGGGAAGGTGATTAAACACAGCTGAAGGGAAAAATGAGGTCAAGAAAGGTTTTAAAATGGGGAAAGTAGCAGCATGTTTGCTGATAGCAAAGACAGTCAGGAGGAAGAAAGGAATGATCTTTCATGTAGTAGCATAATCCTTATCCAAAATCAGTCAGTTCAGTTGCTCAATCGTGTCCGACTCTGCGACCCCATGGATTGCAGCACTCCAGGCTTCCCTATCCATTACCTACTCCCAGAGCTTGCTCAGACTCATGTCCATCGAGTCCGTGATGCCATCCAACCATCTCATCCTCTGCCGTCCCCTTCTTCTCCTGCCTCAATCTTTCCCAGCATCAGAGTCTTTTCCAATGAGTTAGCTCTTTGCATCAGTTGGCCGAAGTATTGGAGTTTCAGCATCAGTCCTTCCAATGAATATTCAAGACTGATTTCCTTTAGGATGGACTGGTTTGATCTCCTTGCAGTCCACGGGACTTTTAAGAGTCTCCTCCAACACCACAGTTCAAAAGCATCAATTCTTTTCTTTATAGTCCAACTCTTATATCCATACATGACTACTGGGAAAACTGTAGCTTTGGCTAGATGGACCTTTGTTGGCAAAGTGATGTCTCTACTTTTTAATATACTGTCTAGGTTGCTCATAGCTTTTCTTCCAAGGAGCAGAAATTAACTCTGGTTTAATTTAAAATTGCTAAAACCATTTGGCTTACTATTGTAAACACCAGTGTTTGTAATAAAGTCTGTATTTTCAACATATAAAGTTATCTTCCCATCTCCATGAAAAATCAGACCTTTTTCTATTTTTTAAATAATTTTTTTTTTGGTATGGATAGCATCTGTTCTTCTTTTTCAACCTAAGGGAGTTCCTAGTTGTACACAGTGAGCATGGGCTTAAGGTACACTCTGCCCACACACTTCAGTACCTGCTGACATTTTTGTTTAGACTTCATTTTTTTAAGAGCAGTTTTAGGTTCACAGCAAAACTGAGAGGAAGGCACGGAGATGCCCCACGTGCTTCCAGCCCTACACACGCATGGCCGCCTCGTCACCAACATCCCCATCCCGCGGCACGCTCATTACAAGAGATGAACCCACACTGACCCATGATCCCCCCAAGTCTGCAGTTTATATTCGGGTTCACTCCTGGTGCTGTGCATTCTTGGGTTTGGAAAATGTATAATGACATGTACCCTTCATAACACTAGAATGTTTTCACTGCTCTAAAAAGCCCTCTGTTCTCCCTCTTCATCCCTCCCTTTACCCCAGCCTCTGGCAACCACTGATCTTTTTACTGTCTCCATGGTTTGGCCTTTTCCCGAATGTTACTGAGTTGGAGTCATGCAGTGTATAGCCGTCTTCGGATTGCCTTCTTTCACTTAGTAATATACATTCAAGGTTCCTTGGGCTTCTCTGGTGGCTCAGCTGGTAAAGAATCCGCCTGCGATGCAAGAGACCAGGGTTCTATCCCTGGGTTGGAAAGATCCCTGGAGAAGGGAATGGCGACCCACTCCAGTATTCTGGCCTGGTGAATTCCATGAACTGTATAGTCCATGGGGCTGCAAAGAGTCAGACACGACTGAGTGACTTTCACTTTCACTTCACATGTCTTTTCATGGTTTGAGTGCTCATTTTTTTTCAGACTGAATAATATGCCGTTGTCTGATGTTCCCATATTGATGTATCCATTCACCCAGAACAGCATGGTTGTTTCCAGGTTTTTGGCATTTATGAACAAAGCTGCTGTACACATCCTTTGTAGATTTTTATGTGGACATAAATACCAAGAAGCAGTGCATGGATTGCTGGATTGTCTGGTTAGAGAGTGTTTAGTTTTGTAAGAAAACTGCCAAACTGTCTTCCATAGTGACGTTCTGCACTCCCGTCAGCAGCGAACGAGAGTTCCTGTTGTTCCATAGCCTCGTCAGCATTTGGTGGTGTCAGTGTTCTGGATTTTGGCCATCCAGATATGTGAGTATTGGTGTCTCGCTGCTCTCCTGATTTTATCTCAGACACAGATATCCCCCCATCCTTTAAGTGGGTATGGAATCCCCTGGGTTTTCCAAGAATATATTTAGTCAACAAAATAGTCAGTGCATACACGATGGCCCTGTGTTTACAGATAACAACCACAGGGCCACAGATGGGCGATAAACAGTAAGAATGTAGGGAGACAGGGGCTCCGGCTCTTGTGTGGGCTGGTAGTGGCCTCTGTGCATGCTGTGCAGATTAGCGTGGGCACTGTCGAAAGACAGATTGTGACTCTTTAGGCTGGGGGGGCCCTGGGATCCTGCATTTCTGATAAACTCCCAGGTGATGACCGTGGTGCTGGTGCATCTCATTTTGAGTAGAAAAATATTGGAGGCACTGCGTCTGAGCTTCAGTTTTTCCTTTAGGTTTTTGTTCTCTCCTTCCTCTCCCGTGGGAATTCTCTGAATACATTTCAGTATCTTTTGCCTTCTGGCTTTGCATTTTTATTGGTCTTTGCAGAAAGGCCACTGGCTTCTGGATGTGTGTTTAGTAATTAGGTAGTAATGAGGCAAGTGCCATTTGTTTTATCTGTGGAAAGCCAGGCTCCCAGTCTAATGTGAACCGTGAGGGCCTTGGCTCCTGGGCCTGTGCACATCAGCTTTTGTGCTTTGAAGGCCCAGAGGCTGGGTCCAGCACTGGTGCCCAGCTGCCCATGCAAGTGTGTTCAAGCGTGGTCTGCATGGTCTGCTCCCACTCCAGCACTCTTGCCTGGAAAATCCCATGGGCAGAGGAGCCTGGTAGGCTGCAGTCCATGGGATCGCAAAGAGCTGGACACGACTGAGTGACTTCACTTTCACTTTTCACTTTCATGCATTGGAGAAGAAAATGGCAACCCACTCCAGTGTTCTTGCCTGGAGAATCCCAGGGACAGGGGAGCCTGGTGGGCTGCCGTCTATAGGGTCACACAGAGTCAGACACGACTGAAGCGACTCAGCAGCAGCAGCAGCTGCTCTCTGATGCTCTGGACGCTTCCATGCTTCGTCTAGATCTCCTGATGAAGGTTAGTTGCTAAGTGTGTTACAGAAGTAGATTTTGTCAGCTTGTGGAAAATAAAGGAAATCTTTTAAATTCAGCACATGCTGATAAAAAAGCTTCTCAGATGGCTCTAGAAATGAAGAGTCACTAATCAAAGGTAATTTGTGAGGGAAGTTGGGAAAGAGTTTGAAGTTAAATATATATAAACTGAAAATTTATTTAAGTTTTACATTTAGTTTATGCTGTAATTTAGATCATAAATCTTGTCGTGAATTTAATTTTCATGAGGCATATTCTTAAGCTCATCTATATCAGTGCTGCCCAGTAGAAATATAATGTGAGTCTTATGTGTATAATTTAAAATTTTCTAGTAGCCACCTTAAAAAAGTAGAAAGAAACAGGTGAAGTGAATTTAAAGAATATATTTTATTTAACCCAGTTTTCCAAAATATTGTCATTTCAAAACACACGCATGGCCGCCTCGTCACCAACATCCCCATCCCGCGGCACGCTCATTACAAGAGATGAACCCACACTGACCCATGATCCCCCCAAGTCTGCAGTTTATATTCGGGTTCACTCCTGGTGCTGTGCATTCTTGGGTTTGGAAAATGTATAATGACATGTACCCTTCATAACACTAGAATGTTTTCACTGCTCTAAAAAGCCCTCTGTTCTCCCTCTTCATCCCTCCCTTTACCCCAGCCTCTGGCAACCACTGATCTTTTTACTGTCTCCATGGTTTGGCCTTTTCCCGAATGTTACTGAGTTGGAGTCATGCAGTGTATAGCCGTCTTCGGATTGCCTTCTTTCACTTAGTAATATACATTCAAGGTTCCTTGGGCTTCTCTGGTGGCTCAGCTGGTAAAGAATCCGCCTGCGATGCAAGAGACCAGGGTTCTATCCCTGGGTTGGAAAGATCCCTGGAGAAGGGAATGGCGACCCACTCCAGTATTCTGGCCTGGTGAATTCCATGAACTGTATAGTCCATGGGGCTGCAAAGAGTCAGACACGACTGAGTGACTTTCACTTTCACTTCACATGTCTTTTCATGGTTTGAGTGCTCATTTTTTTTCAGACTGAATAATATGCCGTTGTCTGATGTTCCCATATTGATGTATCCATTCACCCAGAACAGCATGGTTGTTTCCAGGTTTTTGGCATTTATGAACAAAGCTGCTGTACACATCCTTGTGTAGATTTTTATGTGGACATAAATACCAAGAAGCAGTGCATGGATTGCTGGATTGTCTGGTTAGAGAGTGTTTAGTTTTGTAAGAAAACTGCCAAACTGTCTTCCATAGTGACGTTCTGCACTCCCGTCAGCAGCGAACGAGAGTTCCTGTTGTTCCATAGCCTCGTCAGCATTTGGTGGTGTCAGTGTTCTGGATTTTGGCCATCCAGATATGTGAGTATTGGTGTCTCGCTGCTCTCCTGATTTTATCTCAGACACAGATATCCCCCCATCCTTTAAGTGGGTATGGAATCCCCTGGGTTTTCCAAGAATATATTTAGTCAACAAAATAGTCAGTGCATACACGATGGCCCTGTGTTTACAGATAACAACCACAGGGCCACAGATGGGCGATAAACAGTAAGAATGTAGGGAGACAGGGGCTCCGGCTCTTGTGTGGGCTGGTAGTGGCCTCTGTGCATGCTGTGCAGATTAGCGTGGGCACTGTCGAAAGACAGATTGTGACTCTTTAGGCTGGGGGGGCCCTGGGATCCTGCATTTCTGATAAACTCCCAGGTGATGACCGTGGTGCTGGTGCATCTCATTTTGAGTAGAAAAATATTGGAGGCACTGCGTCTGAGCTTCAGTTTTTCCTTTAGGTTTTTGTTCTCTCCTTCCTCTCCCGTGGGAATTCTCTGAATACATTTCAGTATCTTTTGCCTTCTGGCTTTGCATTTTTATTGGTCTTTGCAGAAAGGCCACTGGCTTCTGGATGTGTGTTTAGTAATTAGGTAGTAATGAGGCAAGTGCCATTTGTTTTATCTGTGGAAAGCCAGGCTCCCAGTCTAATGTGAACCGTGAGGGCCTTGGCTCCTGGGCCTGTGCACATCAGCTTTTGTGCTTTGAAGGCCCAGAGGCTGGGTCCAGCACTGGTGCCCAGCTGCCCATGCAAGTGTGTTCAAGCGTGGTCTGCATGGTCTGCTCCCACTCCAGCACTCTTGCCTGGAAAATCCCATGGGCAGAGGAGCCTGGTAGGCTGCAGTCCATGGGATCGCAAAGAGCTGGACACGACTGAGTGACTTCACTTTCACTTTTCACTTTCATGCATTGGAGAAGAAAATGGCAACCCACTCCAGTGTTCTTGCCTGGAGAATCCCAGGGACAGGGGAGCCTGGTGGGCTGCCGTCTATAGGGTCACACAGAGTCAGACACGACTGAAGCGACTCAGCAGCAGCAGCAGCTGCTCTCTGATGCTCTGGACGCTTCCATGCTTCGTCTAGATCTCCTGATGAAGGTTAGTTGCTAAGTGTGTTACAGAAGTAGATTTTGTCAGCTTGTGGAAAATAAAGGAAATCTTTTAAATTCAGCACATGCTGATAAAAAAGCTTCTCAGATGGCTCTAGAAATGAAGAGTCACTAATCAAAGGTAATTTGTGAGGGAAGTTGGGAAAGAGTTTGAAGTTAAATATATATAAACTGAAAATTTATTTAAGTTTTACATTTAGTTTATGCTGTAATTTAGATCATAAATCTTGTCGTGAATTTAATTTTCATGAGGCATATTCTTAAGCTCATCTATATCAGTGCTGCCCAGTAGAAATATAATGTGAGTCTTATGTGTATAATTTAAAATTTTCTAGTAGCCACCTTAAAAAAGTAGAAAGAAACAGGTGAAGTGAATTTAAAGAATATATTTTATTTAACCCAGTTTTCCAAAATATTGTCATTTCAACATGTAATAAAATAAAAATTATTGAGGAGATAATCTGTTTTCTTCTTCTTTCTATCCTAAGTCTTAGAAATCAGACATACATTTTATATTCATAACACATCTGCCATATTTCAGGTGCCAAATGGCTCCACGTGGTGCTACATTGGACGGTGCTAATATGCAGAGCAGTTGCTAGTGTAATAAGGACAGTTTTGTATGGACCTTTCTTTCGTCATTCTCTGTGAATATCAGCATACTGTGTGCTATAGTGATAGCATTTGTGGCTAGCTAAATATTAAAATTAGGATGGAGTTTTTTTATATTAAAAAAAATCTACCCTAAAATGCATAGATAAATGATGTTTGGAAAAAACAGAAAATTATAAATATGCAACAAATGCTAACCTGCTGTCTGACTTGTGTGCCAGTCGTGTCTGACTCTTTGACACCACGTGGACTGGAGCCCAGCCGGCTCCTCTGTCCATGGGATTTTCCAGGCAAGAATACTGGCGTGGGTTGCCATTTTCTCCTCCAGGGGATCTTCCCCATCCAGGGATCAAACCCACATCTCCTGTGCCTCCAGCACTGGCAGGCAGGATGCTTTACTGCTACGCCGCCTGGGAAGCCCGTGAGCAGAGGAGCCTGGTGGGCCTCAGCCCCTGGAGTAACACGAGCGTCGGACACGACTTAGTGACTAAACGGCCACAGAGGTGGGGGTCTACACCAATTAAAAACGGCTGAGACTTTCAGACAGTACGTTTAAGCAGAATTACTCAGGATGATTTGCTTCGTGAGACAACTTCTGAGAAGTAGTTATAACAGCAACATCAGGAAGAGTTTTGAAGGTGAAAAGCGCCCTTCTGAACATACTTCATTGCCTTTTTCATTTGGTTCCCACAAATCCCTGTGAGGTAGATAGGTGTGTATTGTGATGACTCCCGTTTTACAGATGGGAAACCTGAGACCAGAAAGGTGTAGTAATTTGCCCCAGGGCACCCGGAAGCTAAACTGTGGATCTAGGATTTGAACTCTAGATAGTCTGAGACCGGAGCTTACTTTTTTTCAAGTCTGTGCCAGACGGTTTCCTCAGTGTGTCTCAGTGATGCCTCCTTAAATGGTGTGATTCAGGGGTCAAGAATGGGGATTGTTTGATTTATGAAATCCTTGTGTTCTGAAAACTTGAGTATAAATTAACTGTTTAAATAAATCCTTTGCCATTAATTTGTCTTAATTTCAAATTGCTTTATCTTGACTTCTGACTGATCTTCAATTTGAGGTGAGCCTCAACACTTTATTTCTCTGCTGAACCCTGGCTTGGAGGGAAAGCAGCTAATGATATGAAAGGTAAACCTCCCTTGTAGGAGAGAACTAGAGCTTACAGCTTGATTGGGGGCATTTGGTTCTAACATACTAATAAAAGATTATTGTAACTTACTGTTAACTGCAGTCTCAGCGGCAGTCATTTATTGAGTGATTATCATATGCCAAGCATTGTGCTAAGACTTGACGCTCATTATCTTTTTTAATCATTAAAATGATGCTGTAGGGTTGGTTTTATCTTCCTTGATGAATGAGTGCCAAAAGCATTGCCACTTTATCTGAAACAGACAGTGCATTCAATTCCGGGTGTCACTTTAAAAGAGACGTTAACAGTGAAAGGACAGCTAGGTATCATGTGATATTAGGAGAGATATCGAAACGCTAGTCTTTAGTTTAAGGAAAGAAGATTTAATGGACAGAATAATTGTTTTTAAGTATTTGGAGCAAGGATTGTGGTCTAAAGAGAAACCTGACTACAGAAAAGGAATATGTACACTTACTCCATCTTTCTCCAAAGAATTGGAGAAGTTTACAGAAAAGCAGATTTCTACCTCAAAATGGTAAAGAACTTTTTCCCAGATTTGTTTGAAAAGCTAAGCTCCTTTCTGTTTACATGTGTTTGGGTAGAGACCAGGCCTCTACCTGGATATTTAGAGTAAATGTTTACATTTGGAAGATTCAGATTATAAGAATTTGTTGTTGTGTGAGTTGTCTAATTGGTCAAATGAGAGACCCTTTAGGTTCTTTCCAGTATTGGGGTTTGGAATTTGTTATAAACTGTGTTCTAAAATCAGACTTTTTTGTAATGTGAATAATTACTACCTCAGTTGTTTTGGAAATTAAGTTGGAGATTGTGATTTATTTACTAATGTCAGAGCTAAGAAGGTCCTTAGAAATCTTGTGGTAACCTCATTTTGCAAATGAGGAAACTGAGAAAGTTAGAGAAAATAAAGACCCAGTTACACAAGTACTCAGTTTGTATTAATTTCAGCTACACTGTGAGTTTTTTTTTTCTCACTATATTACTAATGTGTAGGTGGAATAGACTGAATGACCTATAGCACATTTTAAAAGGTTCTTTTAATCTGCTCTAGCGCTAATAGAATGAAGCAGCCTTAAGTTCATTTTGTTCTAATTGGGGCACATTCGAGTCCTTTTTTTGTTATCTCATCTGAATGTGAAGCTCAGTGATTTTCCTGTAGACAGGCTTTCTGTTTCTTCAACTTATTTAATGCCACAGTGTTTTATTTCCCTGAAAACATAAGCATCTTTCACTTTGAAGGCAGAAAAAAAGTACACAGTGGCTCTGATAATTCATCATTCCTTAAACACATGTTTACTGAAGGCCCCCTGTGCCACATGCTTTCCTAAACACAGTTGTAGGGTTTCACTCTGAGCTGGGAAGTCATCAGATAGTGCAGAACAGAGGAAGAGGGGATCCGTCTTTCCTTTTCAAAAAGTATCACTAACGATCTGAAAGGATTCCCTGGGAGTTTCAGCAGCTGTAGTCTGCTTTGATTTAGGAAAACACACACCTTTTGTCCAGTTGACACACACTGGAATTACTGCAGTTACAGCTTTGATCCTTGTTAGTTATGTAAGCAAGTTATTCTATCGTTTACTGATTTGGAAAACATTATAACTTCATGATGGAATCAGACGGTCCTGGCTTTGAATGCTACGTCTCAATGGTGCTCCAATTTTGAACAGATGTATTAATTCTGAGCTAATTTTTGTCATTGGTAAAGTGGTGTTAAAACTGTTTTTTTTCTTTCTGTGGACTTTTTTTGATGATGAAAGGATTCAAAGGAGACCGTGCTAGTGAAATGCTCAGCTCAGCCATTGCATGTTGTAAACATTCAATAAAAGCGTAGCAATTACTATGATAGTTTAGAAAAGGGGATTTCACGAGTGGGTGAGTCATTTTAAAGATAGATTTAGGGTGCTAACTCAGCCTTAACTTATGTTTAGTTTAGACGAAATGTCTGAAATGCCTTTGTCTAAAAGTCCTGACATTGAAACTACTTAAAATAAGGCCTCTGTCTTAGCACTGTCTGTTTTACTTGTGTGTGAATTAATTCTCTTAAATGCCACTGGCTGCTTCTGTAGTGTCGCAGCTTGACACATTCTCGCACTCTCTTCCCATTCCACAGGCATTTTCAGTTTTGGACAATTTTAGAAATTTGACTGTTGATTAAAACAGGTGGAGCGGTTCCTGTCTGTGGGTCACCCAAGGACACCCATGAAATGGTTCACTGTGAAGCTTCCCTGAGTTTTAGGGGCATGCTTGTGTGTGTTGGGGGGGGTGTGTATATGCTTGTGTGTGTGTTTGTGTGTGTGTGTGTGTGGTGAGTACTCTGTTACCCAGAATCTTTGTCCTTCTAGAGTGAGAACATAGCACCTTTTGATTCTGTAGACAAGTTCACCTCTGATGTTTTTTGTTTGCGTATTTTTACGCTTGGAAATTCAGTCTGACGTTTATTTAGTTCAGCAGCATATCTAATAGCAGTGCCTGGTTAAAAGCTTTACAGAGGTGACTTGCCAGTCTTCAGGTGATACCAGGAGACACTGCTATGTGTAACTGCATTGACCTCCCTAAAAGTTGTCTTTATGGCGTGATACTTTTCTTGGGTGATGGCCTGCTCATTTCTGCATCACATTTTCCTGGGGCTTTAGGTGTCACCTAGCTGATTTGAATACTTCCAGGTTATTTGGAGAGGAATAGAGGACCGTGTTGGAGAGGGAAATGGCACCCCACTCCAGTACTCTTGCCTTGAAAATCCCATGGACAGAGGAGCCTGGTAGGCTGCTGTCCATGAGGTCGCAAAGAGTCGGATATGACTGAGCGACTTCAGTTTCACTTTTCACTTTCATGCATTGGAGAAGGAAATGGCAACCCATTCCAGTGTTCTTGCCTGGAGAATCCCAGGGATAGGAAAGCCTGGTGGGCTGCCGTCTTATGGGGTCGCACAGAGTTGGACACGACTGAAGTGACTTAGCAGCAGCAGCAGCAGAGGACCATGTGGACATTTTAACTGTCTAGGGAGGCGGTATTTTATTTCCCTCTCCTCAATTATTTGAAAGTACTCTGGCAAGATAAGACCACCACTCTGTTAATGCGATATTTCAGCATTATTTTCACTTGGCCCATGAGTGAATGTGAACATTATGGGAATTCTGAATCATGGGAAGGGCAGGCCTCTGCTGAAGATGTGGGCACGTGCATCTTTCTTTCTTGGATTGTGTAATTAACTTTTTAAAATCCCTCCTAAAATGTAAAATTTGCAGTGTATTTCTAATTATGGACAAAGGCCTGGTGACTGTAAACAGATTGAGATATACAGAAATATCTAAACAAGAAAACAAAAGGCATCTTTCTTTCCTCTCAGAGATAAAACTGTTGACTTTCTGTGAGGCATCTCCGTTTCTTTTCTTATTCTGAGTATGTGTGTTTTGTGTTTGTATTCATACAGTATATGTAGTGTTACATGTTGTTTTTACTTTGCTTAATATTGTATTATGGACATTTACCCATGCAAATATGCTTTTTTAATGGCCATCTAGTATTTAATGTTACTGCTCTTCTGTAACTTATTCAACCAATTCCCTATTGTTGGCTACCTGGGATATTTCCAGGATTTCATTGTGGTTTTATTTCTACCTATACGTATATTAAACGCATGCACGCACACACACACAACACACACACACACTTCATATACAAACTTTTGTCTGTACTTCTGATTGTTTCCATAGAATTTTTTCCTGTAGGAGGCGTTTGAGAGTCTTAGATGTGAACTTTTAAAGTCCTCCACATTTGTATTTCTTTCTGTAAAGGTGGCACCATTTATATTTACATTTTACCCACCACAGTATAGCCTCAGAAAGAGACTTTTGTGGTTTTTAAGTGACACATGTTAGGACTGGCTTTTTTGTAGCCATTATCTAAGTTCACATCTTTAAAAGGAGCTGGTGGAACCACCGAGCTAAAATCTTGAGGTCTAAATCTAGTACAGATCGGATCCTGGCTTGATATTTTGCAGATGGGGAAACTGAGGCTACAGTAGTCAATTAATTGATTTCCCCAAGTTCATGTAGTTGGTAATAGGCTGAGCAGGGTTACAGATTTGCCTCCTTATCCTGAGTCTTTTCATTTTCATTTCGGTCCTGATGCCCCAGAGACAGCTGGCCCCCAGGACTGAGTTAGAGAGGGACAGAGCCGGCCGCCGAGCACTTTTTGCCGCAGCACAGGCTCTGCTGGGTGTATGGCCCCACTCGTTACCCAGGATCTGGCCCAGCACAGGCCTCTTCCCTGTGTCTCCGCCCAGGTCTCGGGGCTTTGCTTTGATAGGCCTGGCTTGAGTTAGGTGTCTGTCTCTGTGGCCAGTACCTTCGCTATGTCTGCGTCACATGCCCAGATGCTTGACCCTGCGTGGAGATGAGGGGGAAGATGTCAGTTTAAGCCCAACACATGGAGTGAGAATGGGGGAGAGATTATTTAAAGAAGAAGAGAAGTGTTCTGTTCTAAGAAGAAAGAGTGCTGGGCCGGCAGAAACAACAGCTGTCCGAGGCTGATGAGATGGGGCTGGCGGAGGAAGCGCATGCCGCATGGAGGGCTGGCAGTGTGCACGCCAGGGGCAGCAAGAGCTGAGCGCAGGAAAAACCGAAGAGGCCCGCAGCCCAGCCAGGAGAGGAGGGAGGAAGGGAGGGGAATTGGAAAGGCGACCTGAAGCCAGATTGTGCAGTGAAGTAGGCTGCTTGGATTTTGTCCTACAAACATGAGGAGTCAAGTCGTTGCAGGGGTTTAAACAGTCTGTACCCGTGTGCACGCTGAGTCGCTCAGTCATGTCCGATTCTTTGCGACCCCATGGACCCTAGCCCACCAGGCTCCTCTGTCCATGGGATTTCCCAGGCAAGAATACTAGAATGGGTTGCCATTTCCCACTCTGAGGGATCATCTCGACTGACCCAGGGATAGAACCCAAGTCCCCGACTTTGGCAGGCGGATTCTTTACCACTGCGCCACCTGGGAACAGTTTAGCCTTTAAAAATGAGTGTGCTCCTCTCCTTTCTCCAAGGTGGGAAGGAAGAGAGAGAACACTTAGGAGGCATTTGTGGGAGAGACATGGAAGTCGTTTGGATGGGAATACAGACAAGTGGAGAAGTGAGTAAGCCACAGTCCATGAAGGTCAGCACAGCCTGCTGAGCAGTGGAATGTAAGGAGAGGAGGAAGGACAATTTCCGCTTCCTTAGCCCGGCGGATGGAGCTCCTGGAGTTGAGATCCAGCTCTCCCACTGCATACTGCTTCGTGTTACTTGGTTCTTCCCACCCAGCCTGTAAACTTCTTGAGAACAAGAATGAGACCTGGCTCCTTTTTCTTCTTGATTCTAGCATTGTTCTGGCACGTATAAGAGGCACTGGTTGAACATGTTAATAAATCAGGGGGAGCTGAGCCTAAACCCCACTCCCAGGGTGGGGCTCAAGAGGAGGTTTACAGGAATAACAGATCCCATTTGTTAGGATATTTTTTGTTGATGGTTTCTCAACTTGTTTAAAATGATATAGATTACGTGGGAAGAAGGTTCCGCAAATGGCATTTCATAGGAAATAAAGAAATCTGCCCTAGATAAAATTTTTGTAAACGTCATTCTTCTTTTCACGTTATATTTTAATTAATTTATTTTTGGTTGCAGTGGGTCTTCAGTTGCTCTCAGGCTTTGTCTGGTTGTGGAGACAGGGGCTACTCCGGGTTGTGGCGAAGGGGCTGCTGACTGTTGTGGCTTTTCTCATGTGGCACACAGGCTTAGCCGCTCCTCCGCACGTGGACTCGTCCCAGACCAGGGATCCAACCCGTTTCTCCTGCGTTGGCAGGTGGATTCTTACTCACTGCACCTCCAAGGAAGTGTATATCCTCGATAATGTTTTGATAGAGGTTTACCATTTTCTAATTCCTGGTGCTTGTTGTTCAGTCATGTCTGACTCTTTGTGACCCCAAGGCCTGCAGCACGCCAGGCTTCCCTGTCCTTCACTGTTTCCTGGAGTTTGTTCAAACTCATGTCCATCAAGTCAGTGATGCTGTTCAACCATCTCATCCTCTGTCATCCCCTTCTCTTCCTGCCTTCAGTTTTTCCCAGCATTGGGGTCTTTTCCAATGAGTCACCTCTTCTCACCAGTCGGCCAAAGTATTGGAGCTTCAGCTTCACCGTTAGTCCTTTCAATGAATATTCCGGGTTGATTTCCTTTAGGATGGACTGTTTTGATCACTTGCAGTAGCTCTACAATTCAAAAGCATCACTTCGATGCTTTCAAACTGTGGTGCTAATCCCTGGTATTCTCATTAAATCAGCTACCCTGTTTTTGTTCTTTCAGGTAGTTTTTTCTGCCTGAAACAAATTGTTTCTTTCTTCTTTGATGTTATTTATTCCAAATAGTGAAATTACAACAAAATGTCAGATAACTAGCCATGTCCTCTCTTGCGCCGTTCCTTGGTCTCTCTTTTTGTTTCTCCTTTACTAAAAAATCTTATTCTGAAGTGCTTATGAAAAGAGGCCCAAACTGGGGGCAATCAGTCCAGTGGCCCAGCTCTCTGAGGTTACAGGGCAAACAAAGCCTCTTCCCAGAATGTGCTCCTGGCCTGGAAGCCTGGTGCCTCCCCGGGCTCAGGAGGCGCTCGGCGGTACCGGCCTCTCTGACTCGGCTCACCGCTGCGTTTGCTCGGCCCAGCCTGGCAGGCGGCTCTGCAGGCCAGACGGCTGGCTCTGCCCCAGCACGTCCTGACCACCTGGGCTCAATGCTTTCTGTTCTCACGTTTCTCCATTTACTACAGATTTTAAAAAACAGATGATTAAAAGATTCTCAGAAACCAGAGTTATTTTTCATACTCTTATTTGCATGCTTCTGGAGGCCTATTAACCATTAGTCTGTTCCTTAAGTTTCTAAGGAAAAAAGTCCCCACACTTTGGGGTTACTTTTACATCAGTCCTTGCGTTTAATATGTGGTTGCATCATTAACTGTTCCCACGACAGAACTGTTTAGGGAAGGAGAGCTGTGGAGGGGCTTGGCCTATGGGGGTTGGGTAGACATTCTTGACTTGGGTAATTAGGCAGCTACAACCATGTGGAACAGAAGTGGTGATTAGACTAATTAGTTAAGCCATTTTGTAAATGCCATGTCAGCCCAAGGGTAATGGCCCAGAAATGCTGCCTTCCCTGATTTATTTGGTTGGTGAAAAGCAGGCTTTACACTTGGGGGTCCATTTTTAAAATTACAGATTTTTTTTTTTTTTTGCCTGATTTTCATCTTTCAGTTTCGTTCCTCTGACAGCAGAGAGGTGGGCTGACTTGGGAGTTCGGGGGTCGGGCTCCTCCGCTTCTCTTTCATCTTCACACACTCTTCTAGTGGAGCAGGGTTAACAGAGCGCCTTTAGTCAGGTCTCTTTACCTGCCATTCCTTGCTGCCTGCTGTGTGTCAGGCACTGTTTGGTGCAGAAGGTACAGAGATATCTAGCGGTTAAAGACTTCTGTTTATTCAGAGTTCCTGCCCCAGCTGCTTGGTGCATGGTAGGTACTGTGTAAATAATTTTTGTAAGAATGAGAGAGTTTTGTTTGTATGCTCAGATTTAGCTCGGGCAATGGCAGCTCATCTTGCAAAACAGATTTTTTTTAAAAAAAGGAAAACATCCTGTAAAAATCTCATTTCCCTGTAGTTTTAAAATGTAAACTAAATCTCTTCAAAGAATTTGCTTCTAAAAATACTTCATAATAGCAGGAATGCTATATAGATCCTTCAAAATAAAAATGCGAAGTGGAAATGTTTTGCCAGATTTTAATACGGTGCTAAGTATAATCTGCCAGGTACTTTTACACATGCTGTGATGTTTGATTATGCCATCAGCTCCGAGGTAGGCAGGGTGAGCATTGCCGTTCCTGTCGGGACGCTTGTGTGGTGGACATGCCGTGTGGCTTCGGGAGAGGCAGCGGGTGCCCTGCTGTCTTGCCTTTGAGGAACAGCCTCTGTACCAGCTCACAGGTGGCGGGACCAGGCCCACTGGGGTTAAGGAATCCTTTAAAGCAGGCACTCAGCAGTAAGTAAAGCGTCTAACTCTTCAAAAGAGCATTATGTCTCTGTGTGTGTGTGTGCACGCACACTCTTACACACTAATCAGATAAACAGAATATTTAAAGATGACTTTTGAGACTTTTTAAAACGTTGACTATTCTGTGATGATTTGACTATTCTCTTTACCTCAGGTAAGAACTGATGGGCTTTGATAAAAATGTATAGTGAGGTAAAGAGCCAGACAGGCCTTTCTGAACCCTTTCATCCCTGCGTATATTTTATAATGTATAATGGGGTAATAATACCAACCTTGCTCAAATGCCCTGAGTGTTAAATGAGGTAATCCATGTAAGTATAGGACTACCATGCCACCATCGGCACTCAGGATTGATAGCAGAAACAAAACAAGACAAAAATAAGAAAAGAATCTAAAAGACTTTTGAGACTTTTTAAAACGTTGACTATTCTGTGATGATTTGACTATTCTCTTTACCTCAGGTAAGAACTGATGGGCTTTGATAAAAATGTATAGTGAGGTAAAGAGCCAGACAGGCCTTTCTGAACCCTTTCATCCCTGCGTATATTTTATAATGTATAATGGGGTAATAATACCAACCTTGCTCAAATGCCCTGAGTGTTAAATGAGGTAATCCATGTAAGTATAGGACTACCATGCCACCATCGGCACTCAGGATTGATAGCAGAAACAAAACAAGACAAAAATAAGAAAAGAATCTAAATACCGAAGGGAAAAATAAAACTATTTCCAGGTGACTTTGTATATGTTGTAGTTAAATTTTTAATTACAATAACTTTTATCTACTTATTAAGGCAGTTTCTCCAAGGACCTCTACTGTTAGTTTAGTTCAGTTCAGTTGCTCAGTCGTTTCCGACTCTTTGAGATCCCATGAACTGCAAAAAACCAGTCTGTTGTTCCATCTACTGTTAACCTAGTTTCAATTAGTCTATGTATATGAAAGGATCAAAATAATTTTCTTTTAAATAAAAACGACCTGATTCTGTGTGACTTTTCACAGTTAATTAGCCTTTATTGCATTATTACCAGTTAATATTTTAAAGACCTGTTGCCGTACCTGCCCCTCATATCATAGGTTAGGGGATTAAGACACAACTGGAATTTCTTTGTCTTTAAAAGAGAACTTTGGGTAATAAAATGAGGTAGATTATCAAGAACAAAGCTTGATAAAATGTGATTATTAATTCAGAGTCATAAGATATTCATTAAATCAAACTGATTAGGAAATATTTAATTAAATATGTGATTAATATTTAGTTAGGAAAAATAGAAGATGCGATAGAACGAATTGTCATCCAAATTCAGGAACAGAACAGAGAAATAGAATTGATTTTGAGAACTTTACATGCTACTAAAGCACATCATGCTAATATTTTATTATTTTAGAGAGAAAACTCCAGAATAATTCTTTAATTTGTCATCTGGTTCGACTCCTGGATCAGGAAGATGTGCCTGAGAAGGGATGGGCTACCTACCCACTCCAGTGTTCTTGGGTTTCCCTTGTGGCTCAGCTGGTGAAGAATTCGCCTGCAGTGCAGGAGACCTGAGTTCCATGCCTGGGTTGGGAAGATCCCTTGAAGAAGGGAAAGGCTACCCACTCTAGTATTCTGGCCTGGAGAATGCCATGGGCTGTATAGTACACGGGGTTGCAAAGAGCTGGAAACGACTGAGCCACTTTCACTTGTCATCTGTCTTATGGGATAATAATGAATAATTTCCCTATTTGGATAATATTGTTGGATAATGTAGAAAATTTAAAACACTTAACACTTTTTATGGGCTTCCTAGGTGGCTCAGATGGTAAAAAAAATCTGCCTGCAATGGGGGAGACCTGAGTTCGATCCCTGGGTTGGGAATATCTCCCGGAGGAAATGGCACCCCGCTCCAGTATTCTTTCCTGGAGAATCCCATCGATAGCAGCCTGGTTGGCTGTAGTCCGTGGGGTTGCAAAGAATCGTACATGACTGAGCAGCTGAGCATAGCACATAGCATAACACTTTTTATAGCTACAATTAAGGAATTATAATAAAATTATAATAAAATTCAATAAGACCACAGAATTCACAAACATATTATCATCTCAATAAAAAAATTGAAATGTGTTTCTTCTAAAGCTCAAATGGTCCTTTAGATCATATTTTGATGGAATACTTTAAAAGATAAATTATTAGTCCCTTTTTCTGTATTTCTAATGCATATAGTTAATGTTGTTTAACTTTTTAAATGATCTGTGTTGATTATTTTCCAGTACTGAAATACAGTGATATTGTCTTCATGGGCTGTAGGTCTGTACCTAATTGTGTCAAGGCATTATGGTAAATTAATATATGACCAGGTTTTAAATAAGAATCTAATAACAGTTTTAGTTTAATTGTGCTGTTTAACAACTAGTCATTCACCTCTATTGTAAACATGTAGACAGAATCTTAGCAAAAAGTGTTTTAAGTGCTTCTCAAGTATTAGCTTATTTAGTCCTGGTACTAAACTAATGAGGCTGTTTTGTTATCTTCCTTTTCCAAAGTCACAGGGAAGTTACGCACTGTGGAAGGTCACCTTCTAGTAACCAGGGAGTCAGACTTGGAAATCTCTCTGTCTGGCACCAGAGCCTGCCTCTGTATCACCAGGGGAGTCTTTTCGTTCTGCAGTCAAGGGACCGTTTTTCATCTGTGGCCTGTTTTGCTTTCATCCTGATTGTTGTATGTTTGATACTTTTGTTCACTTATTTGTTCCTCCAGCAGATGTTTACTGAGCACTGGTCACGTGGTGCGCGGTGAGCCGGGCGGCCCTGGTCTGCTGGGCCCCGGTGGCCAGCAGTCCACGTATTGTACCTGAATGCCTGGGAGGGAGGGCAGGTGGAACCGAGTGAAGCTACTGTGTTACTGAGAGACAGGGACCCAGGAGGTAAGCAGGATGAAGCCAGACTGGGAACAGGTGTGAGGAGAAGCGGAGTCGGGGGAAAGGAGGGCATTCCAAGTGAAGGGAGCAGCTGAGTGCAGAGGCCAGAGGGGCTGCGTAAGGTCTTCAGGGAACTGCAGGCAGATCCACTGTGGCTGAATTCCAGTGTCCGAGTTGGAAATGGAGTGATGAAGTATGTGAACCGTGAACTTCCAGATGTTCAAGCTGGTTTTAGAAAAGGCAGAGGAACAAGTCATGTTAGCTAAGATATCTACCACCTCATAGCCTTTAACAATGTGGTGAAAATGCTTAAGATTTACTATCTTGGGAAATGTCAAGTGTACAATATTGTATTAATAACTATAGTAACCATGCTGTATCCCCCTGAACTTAGTCCTTATAATTGAGGACTTTTATACCCTTTGATGCAAATTTGGAAAACTCAGCAGTGGCCACAGGATTGGAAAAGGTCAGTTTTCATTCCAATCCCAAAGAAAGGCAATGCCAAAGAATGCTCAAGGAATGTTCAAACTACCGCACAATTGCACTCACCTCACATACTAGCAAAGTAATGCTAGAAATTCCCCAAGCCTGGCTTCAACAATATGTGAACCATGAACTTCCAGATGTTCAAGCTGGTTTTAGAAAAGGCAGAGGAACAAGAGATCAAATTGCCACCATCCGCTGGATCATGGAAAAAGCAAGAAAGTTCTAAAAAACATCTACTTCTGCTTTATTGACTATGCCAAAGCCTTTGACTGTGTGGATCACAATAAACTGTGGAAAATTCTGAAAGAGTTGGGAATACCAGACCACCTGACCTGCTTCTTGAGAAACCTGTATGCAGGTCAGGAAGCAACAGTTAGAACTGAACATGGAACAACAGACTGGTTCCAAATAGGAAAAGGAGTACATCAAGGTTGTATATTGTCATCGTGCTTATTTAACTTATATGCCAAGTACCTCATGAGAAATGCTGGACTGGATGAAGCATAAGCTGGAGTCAAGATTGCCAGGAGAAATATCAATAACCTGAGATATACAGATAACACCAATTATGACAGAAAATGAAGAAGAACTAAAGGGCCTCTTGATGAAAGTGAAAGAGAAGAGTGAAAAACTTGGCTTAAAACTTAACATTCAGAAAACTAAGATCATGACATCTGGTCCCATCACTTCATGGTAAATAGATGGGGAAACAGTGGAAACTGTGACAGACTATCTTTTTGGGCTTCAAAATCACTGCAGATGGTGACTCCAGCTACTAAAATTAACAGATGCATGCTCCTTAGACGAAAAGTTATGACCAATCTAGACATCGTATTAAAAAGTAGAGATATTACTTTGCCAACAAAGGTCCATCTAGTCAAAGCTATGGTTTTTCCAGTGGTCATTTATGGATGTCAGAGTTGGACTATAAAGAAAACTGAGTGGTGAAGAACTGATGCTTTTGAACTGTGGTGTTGGAGAAGACTCTTGAGAGCCCCTTGGACTGCAAGGAGATCCAACCAGTCCATCCTAAAGGAAATCAATCCTGAATATTCATTGGAAGGACTGATGATGAAGCTCCAATACTTTGGCCACCTGATGTGAAGAATTGACTCATTTGAAAAGACCCTGATGCTGGGAAAGATTGAAGGTGGGAGGAGAAGGGGATGACAGAGGATGAGATGGGTGGATGGCATCACCACCTCAATGGAAGTGAGTTTGAGCAAGCTCTGGGAGTTGGTGATGGACAGGGAGGCCTGGTGTGCTGCGGTCCATGGGGTCACAAAGAGTCGGACACGACTGAGCAACTGAACTGAGCTGAACCCTTTGATGGACATCTCCTCATTTCCTCCAGGCCTCCAATTCCTGGTAACTAGTGTTCTAGTCACTGTTTCTATGACTTTGACTTAAAAAAAATTTTTTTTACATGTAAGTGAAATCATATATTGTCTTTTCCTGTCTGACTTATTTCACTTAGCATAATGTTCTCTATGTTTAGCCATGCTGTTTTAAATGGCAGGATTACCTTCTTCATCATGGCTGAATAACTTAATGTATGTGGATACGTGTGTGTATGACATCTTCTTTATCTGTTTAACTATTGATGGACACTAAGGTTGTTTCTATGTCTTTGCTATTATGAATAATGCTTCAGTCAACATGGGAGTGTAGATATCTTTTGAGGATTTCATTTCTTCCGTATGTATACCAAGAAGTGGGATTGCTAGACCGTATGGCAGTTCTATTTTTAACTTCTGAGAAACCTCCATACTGCTCTCATAACGGCTGTACCCATTTACATTCCTACTCACAGTGTTCGAGGATTCCCTTTTTTACATCCTCTCCAACATTTGTTATTGCTTATCATTTTGATGAAAGTCATCCTAATAGGTAAAAAGGTCTGCTTTTGTTCTTAGGAAGTATACATAGAAACATTTAGGAGGAAAAGGGCGTGATGGATACAACGTATTGTTCAACAGTTCATAAAAAATAATATACATACACATAGGATAGTAACTGATAAAGCAGTTTTGCTTGCAACTTTTTGTGAGTTTGAAAATAAAGTATTACTAAAAAAGATCACTTTACTAGTATTGGATTTTACAGAAAAAGTAAAGTTTTAATATATACATATATATAATTGTATACTTTGAGAATTCAGAGAATCATGGAAGTCAGCCAATCCAGTGGTTACTAGACTTTGGGATTTCACAGACCAGTAAATTTTCAGATGAAAGAAAGAAAAATGAAAGACTGATAAAGGATTGGCAACTTTTCATTTAGTTGTGTTAGAGGATAAAAAGTACCAAATAACTATTACCAGCTACTATTGGGTTTATAAAATAAAAGATATTTTAATAGAAAATCTTCATTAAAAAACATCTTGTTGCATTCTTTATATTTTCTACTTTTTGTCAAGCTGTTGAATATTTGTCATTGTCCTATTGGTAATTGCTGATGTCTATGCCCACTGGACACAGTGTCAGACTTTATTTTGGGGGGCCCCAAATCACTGCAGGTGGTGACTGCAGCCATGAAATTAAGACACTTACTCCTTGGAAGGAAAGTTATGACCAACCTATAGCATATTATTCAAAAGCAGAGACATTATTTTGCCAACAAAGTTCCGTCTAGTCAAGCCTATGGTTTTTCCAGTGGTCATGTATGGATGTGAGAGTTGGACTGTGAAGAAGGCTGAGCGCCGAAGAATTGATGCTTTTGAGTTGTGGTGTTGGAGAAGACTCTTGAGAGTCCCTTGAACTACGAGGAGATCCAACCAGTCCATCCTAAAGGAGATTAGTCCTGCGTGTTCATTGAAAGGACTGATGCTGAAATTGAAACTCCAGTTCTTTGGCCACCTCATGTGAAGAGTTGACTCATTGGAAAAGACTCTGCTGCTGGAGGGGTTGGGAGCAGGAGGAAAAGGGGACGACAGAGGATGAGATGGCTGGATGGTATCACCAACTCGACTGACATGAGTTTGAGTGAACTCCAGGAGTTGATGATGGACAGGGAGGCCTGGTGTGCTGCGATTCATGGGGTCGCAAAGAGTCAGACACGACTGAGCGACTGAACTGAACTGATGCCCACTGCGAGGTGAAAATTCATCCAGTGCTCAAATTCCTTAAATGATGGGAAACTCACCAAGGACAAATCACTGGACAACTCACAAGTTTAAAAAATAAAAACAACCAAGACAAGCATATTTAGTGTAGTTAAACTTATCATAGTATTTCTCGTACAGCTTACTTTTCAATTATCAAAAACACAGATTCCACTGATGTAACTACTATTATTCTACAACTATTACTATTCCCAAATATACATTATTTTGTTTATTAAAGTGGTTTTAGCAGGATCTCATAGGTTGTATTATGCTGTGTATTATATAACTGTGTTAAAGTTACACTTGAAAAAAATCTGTAGATTTTTTTTTTGATCGATAAGGTTAGTCTCCTTCTTGAGCATATTTTGTATTCAACTACTCTTTTAACAAGCATCAGACCACTTTATTCCTGTCCTCTGGGCTGCCCAAGGCTGACATAGCTAGTCAGCAGTGTGGGAGGAGATTTGAATAGCAAGGAAAGAATGCCCAGAGGGCTCAGAGTCAGGGAAATTAACAGGGATTATCCTGGGTATCACACAGTAGAATGGGAGGTGGCATTTTATCCAAATGCAAAATAAAAAAGGAATTGAAATGGTATGAATAGTTGAACTCTCAAGACAAAAGAGCAGACTAAGGCAATAATAAAGTCCTGAGAGTAGAGGCTTTCAGGAGTAACTCTGAAGGGGACCATGTACTTCCTTACTGTAATAACTTCACAACCGAAACAGATTCTGTTTTCTCTCTCTCTCCCCTCACTCTTAACTCCTGAGTCTACTTCAGCCAAAGATAGTGTATTAATTTCAGGATATAAATGGGCCTTCCCTAGTGGCTCAGATGCTAAAGAATCTGCCTGCAACATGAGAGACCAGGGTTTGATCCCTGGGTTAGGAAGATCCCCTGGAAAAGGGAATGTCTACCCACTCCAGTACTCTTGCCTGGAGAATTCCATGGATAGAGGAGCCTGGCAGGCTACAGTCCATGGGATTGTAGTGTCAGATGTGACTGAGTGACCTAACACTTTCAACTTTCAGGATATAAATTCAAGAGCTGACAAGGGAGGTTTTAGAAACAATGACTGCTCTAAAGAATTTATTTTAAACCATGTGAAATGATAGACAATTAAAGTAAGAAATATACCAAATGTAAAAATTTGTCATCTCTGGGCAGAGGGATTATAAGCACTCTTTATTATTTTCTCTTCTTTTTTCTCTATTTTCCAAAGATCCTACAATAAGTATGTACCATTTTATAATCACAAGAAAAATATTATATATATTGTGGGAAGAATAACCAACTCTGCCAGTAAGGATTACTGATGGGATTGAGTACAGAGAATGTTGGCAGGGAAGGGAGAATAATTTCCCACAAAAATCTTTGTATTTTAAGCACTAAGGGAATAGCACCTTCAGCTGGAGCAGAGGGGTGCTTGGTGGATTATAAAAGTATAATATTTGCTTTGTCAATGGAAATGTAAATAATTTCATTTAATATGGTTGATCTATGAACTGTGCCTTTTTAGTGACATCATAAGTCACTAAAATGAGGCAATATGAACCATGGTTAGGTTTGCTTTGTAAAGAGGAGCCTGGCAGGCTACAGTCCATGGGATTGTAGTGTCAGATGTGACTGAGTGACCTAACACTTTCAACTTTCAGGATATAAATTCAAGAGCTGACAAGGGAGGTTTTAGAAACAATGACTGCTCTAAAGAATTTATTTTAAACCATGTGAAATGATAGACAATTAAAGTAAGAAATATACCAAATGTAAAATTTGTCATCTCTGGGCAGAGGGATTATAAGCACTCTTTATTATTTTCTCTTCTTTTTTCTCTATTTTCCAAAGATCCTACAATAAGTATGTACCATTTTATAATCACAAGAAAAATATTATATATATTGTGGAAAGAATAACCAACTCTGCCAGTAAGGATTACTGATGGGATTGAGTACAGAGAATGTTGGCAGGGAAGGGAGAATAATTTCCCACAAAAATCTTTGTATTTTAAGCACTAAGGGAATAGCACCTTCAGCTGGAGCAGAGGGGTGCTTGGTGGATTATAAAAGTATAATATTTGCTTTGTCAATGGAAATGTAAATAATTTCATTTAATATGGTTGATCTATGAACTGTGCCTTTTTAGTGACATCATAAGTCACTAAAATGAGGCAATATGAACCATGGTTAGGTTTGCTTTGTAAAATTGACATGAGTGCTACAAGGAGAATGAGATGGGAGAAGTTACAATATACCTACCTTTTTCGTGACTTACCTGCAAACTAGAACTCTAGGTTAAATGGAATCATATTGAGGGCATGAGGAGTCATCAAATTTGGGGTGACTGGTGTGGATGAGACCCCTCATCAGTGGAGAAAACTTCGCAGACTTCTTCTGCTTGTGTGCAGAGGTCCCTGAGGCACTCCCCAGCACCTGGACCAGTGAGGATTATGTTATGACTGCTTCCTATTGTAAGTTGATTGTTGTCTCCTCTATAGAGGACAGAATATCCTAGTCATTTGAAAATCAACATAGAGACTATTAAACCCAATCATAAAGAGTGATTGAGCTATACAGAGTATTACACAGCTGATTTCCTCTGGAGCATTTTGGCCTATACATTTGTTTTTGGAAACATTATCTTGGATTTTAAAGGAAAAATGTCTTTGCCATTGAGTGCTTAGCAGAATCCAACACCACATTTGTATGTAGTCTGTTGTCAGTGTTGTTCAGTTACTAAGTTGTGTCCAGCTCTTTGTGACCCCATGAACTGCAGCACGCCAGGCTTCCCTGTCCTTCACTGTATCCCTGAGTTTGCTCAAGCTCATGTCCATTGCATCAGTGATGCCATCCAACCATCTCGTCCTCTGTTGCCCCTTCTCCCCTTGCTCTCAGTCTATCCCAGCATCAGGGTCTTTTCCAGCTCTTCACATCAACTGGCCAAAGTCCTGGAGCCTTAGCTTCAACACCAGTCTTTTCAATGAATATTCAGAGTTGACTTCCTTTAGGACTGACTGGTTTGATCTCCTTTCTGTCCAAGGATCTCAATGACTGCTTCCTATTGTAAGTTGATTGTTGTCTCCTCTATAGAGGACAGAATATCCTAGTCATTTGAAAATCAACATAGAGACTATTAAACCCAATCATAAAGAGTGATTGAGCTATACAGAGTATTACACAGCTGATTTCCTCTGGAGCATTTTGGCCTATACATTTGTTTTTGGAAACATTATCTTGGATTTTAAAGGAAAAATGTCTTTGCCATTGAGTGCTTAGCAGAATCCAACACCACATTTGTATGTAGTCTGTTGTCAGTGTTGTTCAGTTACTAAGTTGTGTCCAGCTCTTTGTGACCCCATGAACTGCAGCACGCCAGGCTTCCCTGTCCTTCACTGTATCCCTGAGTTTGCTCAAGCTCATGTCCATTGCATCAGTGATGCCATCCAACCATCTCGTCCTCTGTTGCCCCTTCTCCCCTTGCTCTCAGTCTATCCCAGCATCAGGGTCTTTTCCAGCTCTTCACATCAACTGGCCAAAGTCCTGGAGCCTTAGCTTCAACACCAGTCTTTTCAATGAATATTCAGAGTTGACTTCCTTTAGGACTGACTGGTTTGATCTCCTTTCTGTCCAAGGATCTCTCAAGTGTCTTCTCCACTTCACTACAATAGTTAAAAAGCATCAGTTCTTCAGTACTCAACCTTCTTTATGGTCCAACTCTCACATCCATACATGACCACTGGAAAAACCATAGCTTTGACTATACAGACATTTGCCTGCAAAGTAATGTCTCTGCTTTTTAATATGCTGTCTAGATTGGTCATAGCTATTCTTCCAAGGAGCAAGTGTCTTTTAATTTCATGGCTGCAGTCACCATCTGCAGTGATTTTAGAGCCCAAGATATGTAATCTGAACCAGTATTAAGTGGAAATGAAATGTGACTAACACGACTTCCCTGGTGGCTCAGGTGGTAAAGCGTCTGTCTACAACGCGGGAGACCTGGGTTCGATCCCTGGATCAGGAAGATCTGCTGGAGAAGGAAATGGCAATCCACTCCAGTACTATTGCCTGGAAAAACCCATGAACAGATGAGCCTGGTAAGTTACAGTCTATGGGGTCGCAAAGAGTTGGACACAACTGAGCGACTTCACTCACTCACTCAATATAAGTATAAAAAATTTTAATGAAGCTACATTAAAAATACGTTAATGTCTCCCATCCTTTTATTCTAAAACAAAGTTGATAGTGGATAATGTGGAATGCCACCATTCAGAAATTCATTTTTGTTTGTTGTTTGGATATTTCTTTTTCAGTAAGAACATTAAGTGCTTGTGTGAAGCACTTCTGTTTGTATTATGTGAAACTGAGAAGAGGTAACTGGTTTGACTCTTCTGTTTAGGGATAAACACAACAAAACCACAGTGATCTCAAATTTAAATGCCAAGAAAAAGCAATGACACACCTCAGGAATATAAACGACAATTCTACACAGAGAAGATTTATGTAACAGCTGAACTCATAGGACTGTAAAGTTAGAGGCTTCCCTGGTGGCTCAGAGGTTAACGTGCCTGCCTCCAATGCGGGAGACCCAGGTTCAATCCCTGGGTCGGGAAGATCCCCTGGAGAAGGAAATGGCAATCCACTCCAGTATTCTTGCCTGGAGAATCCCATGGACAGAGAAGCCTAGTAGGTTACAGTCCACGGGGTCACAAAGAGTTGGATACGACTGAGCGACTTCACCTTCTATACTACTATGTACTTTTCTCCATTTTACATTTTTACTCAGACATACTTTCTGGAACTTACTCCAAGGACATACATAGACATATTCTGTATTTCTTTTACAACCCCATAGCATTTTACTTGGTGCATGTGCCATGTTCATCTAGTCAGCTCCACTGAATAGATGTTTGGGTTGCTTTCAGGCCTTACTTTGTTAAAAAAACAGTCACAGAGAATAAATAATCTTAGATATTTTTATATCTCTTACGTACATCTTTTGGGGTTTTCTTGGTCATAAATCTTTAGGATAAACTCATGGAAGTGGTATTTCTTGGAAGGTAAAGGTGTATAATCTGGTACATGGAGTTAGATTCTATTCTATTACAGTTCTATTAATTTACAATCCCGATGAGAAATTCATGAGTGCCTTTCCTCCATAGCATTGCTAACAGATGTTTATCAAACTTAGATTTTAATCAAACTGATAAAGCAGCAAAAGATATTCCCATGTAGTGTTAGTTTGTATTTGTTAATTGAAGTTAATTGATTTACAATATTATGTGCCAGGTATATAACATAATGAATCAGAATTTTTATAGATTATATTCCATTTAATATTAGTACAAAATACTGACTATGTTTCCTTGTGCTGTACAACATATCCTCATTGCCTATTTCATACATAGCAGTTTGTATATCTTAATCCCATACCCCTATCTCGCCCCTCAAATTTTCCCTCTTCCCATTGGTAACCACTGATTAGTCTCTTTGTGTCTCTCTTCCTGTTTTTTTTTTTAATACTCAGTCATTTGTTTTATTTGCTAGATTTCACAAATAAGTGATAATATGCAGTATTTGTCTTTCTCTAACATAATTCACTAAGCAGAATACCCTCTAGGTTCATCCACATTATTGCAAATGGCAGAATTTAATTCTTTTTTATGACTGAGTAATATTTCATTATATATATCATATAACATTTTATTTTATATAGATGTTGATAAAATATATTTTTATAAAGTATTTTATTAATTTTTGAAATTAATTCACTTCTGTTTGGCTGTGCGGGGTCTTGGTTGCTGCATGGGCTTTTTCTCTAACTGTGGCAAGTAGGGGCTGCTCTCTAGCTGCAGTGCACGAGGTTCCCATTGCTGTGGCTTCTCTTGTGGAGCATGGACTGCAGAGCTCAGGTTCAATGGTTGTGGCATACAGGCTTAGTTACTGCACAGCAGGTGGGATCTTCCTGGACCAGGGACCTAACCTCTATGTCCTGCATTGAAAGGCAGATTCTTTACCACTAAACAATCAGAGAAGCCTGATAAAAAGATATTGATGGAAATTCTTTAGCTGGCTTCAAGTTTAATTGTGACACTCTGAATTCTTTCTCCTTAAGATCAGGAACAATGAGAGGATGCCCTTTCTCATTATAATTTTAAATATTTTACTGGCAATTTTAACCACTACAATAAGTCAAGAGAAATAAATGAAAGATATAAAAATTGGAAAAGAAGAAATAAAAGTATTTTTATTCAGAGAGAACATAAATGCCTAAATAGAAAATCCTGAGCACACTAAAAAACTGTTAAAATGATAATGAATTTGTGACAGTAGTAAATGAATTGTAGGATATAAGATTCAGTTTATGAAATTTCATCTGTATTTTTACATAGATGTAACAAAAATTGGAATATGAAGACTTTAAAATAATACAATTTGTTATAGTTTCAAAATAACCATAAAATATTTTCAAATAAATAACCAAAATCTGTAAATGACCTATACTTTGAAAATTATAAAACACCACTGAAAGAAGTTAAAGATTATTTAAATCATTAGAAAGGTATAGAGTATTCATGTATTGGAAGACCAAGTAATATTAAGATTTATATCCTTCCCAAATATATCTATAGATGCAGTGTCATCTCAATCAAAATTTTAGCAGAGGGATTTTTTTTTTTAACAATTAACAAGGTAATGTCTAAACTTGCATAGGAATGAAGACGACTGAGAATAGCCAAAATAACTTTTTAAAACATAAACTAAGTGGGAGAAACTATGTTAACTGATTTTAAGACTTATAATAATCAGGGTATAGAATTATATGTTTTACAATGGACATATAAGTCAATGGAATAGAATAGAGGGTCCCAAAATAGTGCTACACACACTGTTTCCAGTCAAAGATGTAAGAGTACTTTGACAGAGAAAATAGTAGTGTTTTCAATATATGGGAAATATATGGAAACTCTTTACAAGCTTCAACTCCTACCTCAGACCACATAAAAATTAATTTAAGTTATATCATGAACCTAAACGCTAAATTATAAAACATATAGAGGAAAAGGTAGAATGAAATTTTCATGACACTTAAGTAGGTAAAGAGTTTTAAGACAATGCATACCAAAAAATCACTCGTCATAAAAGAAAACAAAAGCCATTAAATTCTATTTCATCAAAATGGAAAACTTATGCTCATGTAAAGATATCTTACATCTGACAAAAGACCTCATCCAGATATTATAAAGCTATTTTATAATAATAAAAGATAAACAACTTGATATTTTTTAAAAAGACAAAAATGTGAACTGATCTTTCATTAAAGAAAATATGTAAACAACCCAAACGTACATGAAAAAATGCTCACCACCAGTAGTCATTCAGTTCAGTTCAGTTGCTCAGTCGTGTCTGACTCTTTGCAACCCCATGAATTGCAGCACGCCAGGCCTCCCTGTCCATCACCAACTCGCAGAGTTCACTCAAAACTCATGTCCATCGAGTTGGTGATGCCATCCAGCCATCTCATCCTCTGTCATCCCCTTCTCCTCCTGCCCCCAATCCCTCTCAGCATCAGAGTCTTCTCCAATGAGTCAACTCTTCGCATGAGGTGGCCAAAGTACTGGAGTTTCAGCTTTAGCATCATTCCTTCCAAAGAAATCCCAGGGCTGATCTCCTTTAGAATGAACTGGTTGGATCTCCTTGCAGTCTTCTCCAACACCACAGTAGTCATTAGGGAAATACAAATTAAAATAAGAATCACTGTAGCCATGACATTAAACATGCTTGCTCCTTGAAAGAAAAGGTATGACAAACCTAGACAGCATATTCAAAAGCAGGGACATTACTCTGCCAACAAAGGTCCATCTAGTCAAAGCTATGGTTTTTCCAGTAGCCATGTATGGATGTGAGAGCTGGACTATAAAAAAAGCTGAGTGACAAAGAATTTATGGTTTTGAACTGTGGTGTTGGAGAAGACTCTTGAGAGTCCTTTGGACTGCAAGGAGATCCAACCAGTCCATTCTAAAGAAAATCAATCCTGATTATTCATTGGGAGGATTGATGTTGAACCTGAAGCTCCAATACTTTGGCCACATGATGTGAAGAACTGACTCATTTGAAAAGACCCTGATGCTGGGAAAGATTGAGGGCAGGAGGAGAAGGGGATGACAGAGGATGAGATGGTTGGATGGCGTCACTGACTCGATGGACGTGAGTTTGAGCAAATTCCAGGAGTTGGTGATGGACAGGGAAGCCTGGCGTGCTGCAGTCCATGGCATCACAGAATCAGATATGACTGAGCAACTAAACTAAATGGACTTAGCCACTCCATACCCACTGCTTCAGTGGTAATGAATCTGCCTGCCAATCAGGAGATGCAGTTTTGATCCCTTGGTTGGGAAGATCACCTGGAGAAAGAAATGGAAGCTCACTCCAGTGTTCTTGCCTGAGAAATCCCATGGACAGAGGAGCCCGGCAGACAACAGTTCATGGGGTTGTGAAGTTACAGTCCATGGGGTCAATATGACTTAGTAACTACACAACACCACCTACCTACTAGAACAGCTAGGTTGAAAATACTGGCAAGACTAGATATTGGTGGGATATAAAGTCACTGAAACTATCACATGTCCCTGGTGGGTGTGTAAAATGGTACAGCATTTTTGAAGACATTTGGGCCATTTTTATGGAGAATATTCTCATCAGATAACTTAGTCATTCTCCTAGGTTCTGATCAATGAGAAATAAAAGTATACGCCTATATTGTAACATAAATACTTTTAAACCTAAATACTTATAGCATTTTCATTCAACTGGAAACTTTTGATTAGGTAACTGGATGAACAAATTATGGTTTATTCCTGTGATGGAACATTCTCAGCAATAAGAAAGATAAATTTTATGTAACAAACACTGCATTTCATCAACATTTGGACACTCATGCCTTTTTATAAACTTCTTGAATAGGCAAGTCTAGTTTATTAGAAATACACACACACACACACACACACACATAGACCAGCTATTGCCTAGAGTGAGTAATTGTTGGGGGAAGAATGACTTCAAAGGGACATAAGGAAGCATTCTTTTGGGGAGATGTAAATATTCTATATCTTGATTGGTATGGTGTTTACAAGGGTGTCAGTTGTTAAATGTCACCAAGCTGTACACTTAAAATGTGATGTTTTTATTGTAAGTATATTATACTCAAGTTAAATTTATTTTAAAAAGAATTTTTCCTAAATTTTTTTATATTTTTAATTTAATACTTTATTCTATTTTACCGTACTGTATTGGTTTTGCCATACATTGACATGAATCAGCCACAGGTGTACAACACACAAACTTATCAAAGCATCTCTGTTCGAACAAGGCAGAACTAATTATGCAAAGCGTTTGTTAGAAAAATACCTTTCAATTGCCTATAGGTATGCAGGCGGGCCTAAATAAGAAACACTTGTTTGGCTGCATTCAAACTTCTCTGAAACTAGAAACTGAAATTAATCTACACCACTACATAGCTCTAGAAAGGGGCAACAACTCACATCCTTAGAACTGGCTATTCCAGGACAGACTCGGCAAAGCTGTGGGCCCCTGAGTGGAGGTATCTTTAATCAGCTTTCTCTCTTTGCTTGCTTGAAGGTCGTTTTCTAAACAGAAACACATTTGCATGTCTTTACTAAAATGCCAAGTGTTGCTGCTAATTCTCACTCTGATCCTAGTTTGCTTGAGTCCAAAAATCAGAAGAAAATGTGTCTTGTATGATGTGTGTACTACACCACTACATAGCTCTAGAAAGGGGCAACAACTCACATCCTTAGAACTGGCTATTCCAGGACAGACTCGGCAAAGCTGTGGGCCCCTGAGTGGAGGTATCTTTAATCAGCTTTCTCTCTTTGCTTGCTTGAAGGCCGTTTTCTAAACAGAAACACATTTGCATGTCTTTACTAAAATGCCAAGTGTTGCTGCTAATTCTCACTCTGATCCTAGTTTGCTTGAGTCCAAAAATCAGAAGAAAATGTGTCTTGTATGATGTGTGTACCTTTGATAATTCCTAGACATTCTTTTGCTCAGGGCATCAAGAAACACAAGGCTCCAGCTGTCCTCTACATGCTGAGAGAGAACAGTGCAAAGGGACAAACCTTTTGGGATATGATATAAGCCCAAATGTGGAGAGGGATATTGAAATTTTTTCTCCTCTAATAAAAATAGTTAAGTTTATTTTGGAGGAAAAATGTTAAAAGCTGGCATAATTGTATTAAGACAATGAAATGATAAAATACAATTCCCAAGTTATAGAATGTACTGCCATCTACTGCATATAAAAAATCACTGTTCCTCCTACTGAAATTATTATAAATCAAGCAATCACACACTTTGAAACATAAATGAATTTGTAAGATCTGGTAACTGCCACAAAGAACTTGTAATTTAGACTGTTCTATAGCTTTTAATTTTCTCATCTGAAGTTATCTCTTCAATTTTCCCTTTTATCTTTTTAAAATTCTATTTTTCCCCAACCCTTTCATGGCACTAATTCTGGAAGTTACATTTTTAATTTGATATTTATTTATTTAATTAATTTAAAACTTTATTCTATTTTACAATACTGTAATGGTTTTGTCATACATTGACATGAATCAGCCACAGGTATTCACGATCTCCCAATGCCGAAGCCGCCTCCCACCTCCTACCCTACACCATCTCCCCGGATCATCCCGTACAACAGCCCCAAGCATCCTTTATCCTGCATTGAACATAGACTGGTGCTTCATTTCTTATATGATAGTATACATGTTTCAGTGCCATTCTCCCAAATCATCCCACCCTCTCCCTCTCCCTCAGAAGTCAAAAGTCCGTTCTATACCTCTGTGTCTCTTATGTTGTCTCACTTACAGGGTCCTCATTACTATCTTTCTAAATTCCATATATATGTGTCAGTATACTGTATTGGTGTTTTTCTTTCTGGCTTACTTCACTCTGTATAATCGGCTCCAATTTCATCCATCTCATTAGAATTGAGTCAAATTTATACTTTTTAAGGGCTGAGTAATACTCCACTGTGTATATGTACCACAGCTTTCTTTTATTTTTTGAATATTGCTTTTTACAGCATTTTTCTCTTCATTCAGTTCAGTTCAGT
>SJYC01125399.1:0-18419 GCA_006408675.1 Madoqua kirkii | reverse complement strand
TGTATTGGTGTTTTTCTTTCTGGCTTACTTCACTCTGTATAATCGGCTCCAGTTTCATCCATCTCATTAGAATTGAGTCAAATTTATTCTTTTTAAGGGAGTTAAATAAATGGCAGCTTTTAATAGAAGATTAAAGGAAGGAATAATTGAAATTACTACATATCAGCAAAAGTGTCTCCTCATTAGTTCACAGCTAGTTATGTGGCTGTTAACAGCCAATAGACATACATTGTATATGGGTTATTCCACATTTGCTTCTTTCCTCTTCATTCTCCATCCTTCTGTTCTTTATTTGTTGCCCTGCAAGCCTGACACTTAGGGCTCAGGGCACATTCTCTTGTCGGCTGGATAAACCTGTTGAGTTCAGCCAAGGAAAGCTACAAACAGAACACGGAAACTGGCAAGAAAGAAGAGAGAGAGGAATTTCTCCGCCACTTCCCCTCTGCTTTGCTTCAGTGTTCTGGTCGTGGCTCTGGGCACTCAGGACTACAGCTTCGATTCATGTTGGTGTTTGACAGAAAACAAAATTCTGTAAAGCAATTAGCCTTCAACTAAAAAAAAAAAAAAAGACCACAGCTTCTGCTGAGTAACCTCTCCTCCATAATCTAGCTCTGATAACATTGTTTACTCTTTGCTTTCTTTTCTGCTCTGCTGTCCCTGGGAACTTCAACATTTCAATGTTTTCATTAACTCTGTCCTCTCTCTGTAAATAGTTCCTTTATTAAGGTCCCTTGAATTGCTCCATCTTAATGAAATTCTGTTTCCTGGTGAGGCAGAACCACGCTGCTCTTTATGCAATACTCCCCACGTGTGTAACACTTTTGCCTTGCCAATATTAAAACAACTAAAACAAAATGAGTTAGGCTAAAACATCCAAAAACAGATTTTTTAGTTGCTATCATTTAACTGTTTTCCATCAAGTAGTATACTTTATTTGTATTGTTTTAAATGTTTTTATCCTTTTGGAGAATATCTTCAGAATGATAAGTGTATTTCTAAACAATGGATGAAATTTAACTTAATCATTCAAGATATATTTTATAGAGCTTTTTGGCCTGTTTTATTGTGACCTTGACCTTTGTATGATTTATTTCTCTTCCCTTACCAAAGGAATAGAGAAGTCATTTTTGTGGTCCATGAATCCCTGTAGGTTTATATACTTAGTTTTATAATATTTAACTAAAATTAGATAACTTGCTAAGTGCTCCACCATTTTTATTATTTTAGGAAACAAGTCGCATTCAGTTTTCTTAAACGTGTTTATTAGGTACAAATCCGTCTTATCTAGCTTTGTCAGATATCCTCAAGCTTTCATGAATGATTTTGCTCCTAATCGTAGAATATGAGATTCATTTGTTAACTAAATCTATAACAATTTTTGTGATCTAGTGGGTAACGAAGACGATGGAAACGACCATAAGGTTCTCAACTGAGTAACCTTTTCTGGGACTACGACCCTCCCTGACCCCCGTCCTCCTCTCCCCCTGCTGTCTCCTACTCTACCGACCTACCGTAGTGACTGAGCTACCTGCACTCAGACTCACTTGAGGTCCTCAACCACTACCTGTCCCTCCGGACCGCTGCTGCGATTCATGGGGTCGCAAAGAGTCAGACACGACTGAACAACTAAATTGAACTGAACTGAAAAACGTTAATTACCCATTACTTCTACTTCCTTTGCTGAATAGCATAGTGATAGGTTTGTTCTCTGTTAGCTCTGAGTTAAAATTCAGAAGAAAGCGGTGGCAAGAACTGTGATTAGTGATTCCAAGAGAAGAGGCAGCTATTGTCCTGTTTAACAAGATCACCCTAATGATGCTGCTCTGGATCTTAAAAAAAAATCATCCTTTATTTGGAATCAGAGTCACTATCAGTATCAATAGCAGCCAAGCATCTTTCTAGGCTAGAACCATGGAGGAACCTTGGTCCAGAAGCATTATTTCTTGGACAGATGTTGACAACATGGTCAAAGCTGCCTGGCATTTATGAAGATTTAGTACTAAATTAAGAGCAAATGAAGGCTTTACCTCAATGGAAGATTTCTTCCCACTAGCTCTAGTTTTGTGACTGCAGAAGGTGATTATATTTGCTCATGGAAGACAAATCCCTCTTGCAAAAGGACAAGAAAGCTTTCCTCTTTTGACTGTGACACCAATCAGTTCTAATGTGATCTGTAATTCTTCAGTGCCCTGCAATTTCCCTAAAAGCTTCCAGATTGGAAAATGCCTCTTAAACTGACGGCTTCTTTCTCTCTTGGCGTACTTGCACAGCAGGCAGATGTAGAAGTAACAGAGATGTGTCCTGTTTCATTACTTAATCTTTTCAGTGGTTATCATGCTGAAAGAGCCTATCTTTTTACTGTACAACTGGAGGAGGGTTTCTATGCTGTCATCGTTAGAGTATGTCAGTGCTGGAATTTTAAACTTCGATATGTTTTAGTTGATGAGAGCTTTTCTGCAATCTCTAACACTGTCTCTGTCCTTGATAACCCTGCAGAAGGAAGTCTATGTCTACTTCAAAGTGTCTGATTCAGTTTTCTTAAAGTGTTTATGATTTTGTCAGCTCAAGAGAGGTATACAATTCAATAGTTTAGGAATGAAATTCTCAATTGATTCTCTTTAGCAAGTATACCAAACTTTTGTGTTGTCTTTTAGAAACCATTATATATTTCAGTAAATATTTCCTGAGGGAGTTCAATGAATACCATTATTATTATTTTAAATCCTAGTATTCCTTACAAAAATGTAGCACTCACTGAAATAGTTCATTCTGTGCAGTTAGCCAGTTTGTGCCCTTAGCTTTTATTTATTTATTTTAAAATATTTATTTATTTGACTATTCAGGGTCTTAGCTGTGGTATGCAGGATCTTGTAGCTGAGGCTCCTGGGATCTAGTCCCCCGATCAGGGATCAAACCTGGGCCTCCTGCACTGGGACCGTGGAGCCATTGGATTACCTGGGAAATCCCTCCTCTTACCTTATATATACAAATATTTCTTAGATAACAGGTGCTTTCTCTTATTATGCAGAATTCAGTGAAGTGTATCTACTTGGGATATTTAACAAATTTTAAGATGCTATCTATTTTTATATGATTAACCCAACTGTATGCCTTTTTATGTGAAACTTTTGAATTAATTCACCTGAAAGTGTGTTAGACCAAAATTACTTTGAAGTATTTCTGAAAAGTTATACTTGTTGCATCACCTATGATTTAGTATTCAATATCTATAAACTTCTATTAAGCAATCATGGTTTTCTTCTAAAGGACTTCCCATCACGTCCCTTTAAAAATGATGTCATCAACCCAACTTTAGAAAGGGAGAAATTAATCAGAAAGATGGTAGAAAGTTATAGGTTAAGTAAGTGTTTATTTTTCTTTATGTTTTCACTGTAATGATAATAGTATTTTATTTTGAAAACTGAGGTTTCTGAGAGGAGAAAGTAATATAAACCCAGTTATAACCATTATTCCTTTGCAAATGGTCTATAGGGCTGTTTTTAGACAAGCATATTGCAACACTGAAAATTTGTATTTCTGCTTGAGCCACATAAACTGTGGTTTAAAAACCAATATTGTTTTGGTGAATTCACAAAGGAAAAATTACAAACTTAGATACTGATATGTATATATCCTCTTCTAAAACTAGTAACACTTTCAAGTAATCATTTTTATACTTCTATTTTTAACTGTTAAAGACAATGCTATATACTCTTGTTGCTGGAGCTTTAAGACAATTGTTATTTGTGTAAGAGATCAGTCGTGACCAGCCTGGGCTGTCAGTACAAATTCAGGAAACTTTCAGGGCTTCCCCTGCCCACCTCTCACAGCCAACCAGCTCCCCAGCTGTGGCTGACTGATGACTGGGTTAGTACCAGGTTAGTAACTGTAGCTCAAGTTTTTATAATTAAACTTGTATTTGGAAGAATGAGACATGCCAGCCAGTCTTGACTGCTTTGGTCAATTGCTTCTATTTCTTGTGGAGGTACAGGTAAAGGGAAGTGAAGAGGGATACATTTGAACAACAAGCTACCTAAGCTTCAAAATTAAACATTGCTGCCTTTTCTCTTTAAGAAATTTCTCTTAAGGATAACCAGTGAGGCAGGTTCTGACCTATGGATCACTCCAGAACCATTCTGAATGATATTTTCACTAGCATAGAGATCCATTATTTCTTTCAGTCCATTGGCGATATCACTATATTTTTTCTGATAAGGAGTTATCGCTTATTCTAATCGTTACTCACTTGAAAATAACATCTACCTTTCTCTGACTGCTTTTAAGGTTTTATTCTTGGTTTCCTGAAGATCTGTTATGATATACATAGGTGTGGCATATGTAGCATTTTTCGTGCTTGAATGTCTTAAGTATGTGGATGATTTTTTAATTGGTTTTAGGAAACTCATAGTTATTATCTTTTTAAAAACTGTTTCTTCCACATTCTCTCCTTTTCACCTGCAAAAGGAGGTAAGTGTTTGCTTTTTTCACTATATTATCCATACTTTTCTTAGGTACATTACATTCATTTGTCTGTGCTCTTTCTCTTTGTAATTTCTTTTGACATACCTCTCCAGTTAACCGATTCTTTTTTTCCCCAGCTGTGCCTAATTTGTCGTTATACTCATCCACTGGGTTCTCAATTTTAACTGCTAGAATTTTTAGCACTAATATTTTGATTTTGTTCTATTTCATATATGCTATTAATTCTGAAAGAGATGGGAATACCAGACCACCTGACCTACCTTGGTGTGAAACCTACATGCAGGTCAGGAAGCAACAGATAGAACTGGACATGGAACAACAGACTGGTCCAGTAACCTTTATTTGAAGGCATTTTAAAATATATGAAAGCTGTCTTCATTTAAAATATCTACCAGTCAATCCCTCTTTTCCAAATCATGCCTCAGATGTTTAAGGGAAGCTGTGAAATAACAGGCAGTAAAGCAAAATGCACAACGTGCCTTTTTGTTCTCTTTCTTTCATTTCAGAGAATTCAAACTTTCTGCAGCTCCCTCTGGTAACAAAACGTCTAAACATGTTCAAAACACTGTTGTTATTTTTTACTTTACCTTTGAGCAATGCACAGAAAATACTGTGAACTGGCAGATATACTTTGCTAACACTCTCTCAGACATCCTAGCTGTGTTTCTGCTAGCAAGCCTCCTTCTTCCTCTCTGCAAGGGTGTTTTCTTTGTACCGGGGGTAGGTTTCCAGGAAGCACAGGGTTTGACTTCCTTTTTAGATGTCATCCTGGTCCTAGCAATTGCATCTTTAAATAAGCACTATATAGCAACGGCTTCACCAATGCTAGTTTCTGGCTCCGCAGAAGGGATTTCACTTAGAAGGCAAAGGGGCTGGAGCCCTGAACCTTGTTTCTGGTTTTGTAGAGGGTTGAGGCTGCAGAGGCAAATATGTGGCCCATGTGCCATCACTGCCCCACCCTTAACCCATGGCAAACATAGATAATTGAACCTGTTGTTGTTGTTGTTACATCTGGATATGGCCTCAGGACTCTTCTGAATTCATGGCAGCCACTGCCGACTGCTAGAGTTGACCCATGGACACAACTTGCTTGTCACCTCCAATGATAAGAATAATTTTCTGCTGACAGCTGCCTTGACTGTGCCCACTGTAAATTTTGCTCTTATTATTAGCGTGGCAAATAAAACAGAAATGTTACAGAATAGCTATAATGTTTATCGTGAGAAGAGGGTTATTGGAATCTCTGGGAGGGAGTATAAACATGTACACTTTAAAAATGTTCCCTAGGTTTTGCTCACATTCCTACCTCTGGTTTGAGACCATTAGAGCACACATTTCCAGTTTCTGGTCCAAGTGTTCACTTGCCCTCATGATGGGGTGGACACCTTGTGAGGAAGAGAGATCTAGAAAGAATCTTTGGTTGGTGAGAAATTCTAAGAAGGCTAAGCTGGCTTGACGTGACCACCTGTCTTCATTCCAGAGAACCTGAGCAGCAGCTGAAAACAGTGGGTGTGAGTATCCCTCTGTCCAAGCAAAGGGTTTTCTAGCTGACTTTGCCCTTCCAGGAACTCATTTCAGTACCAGAAAAAAGATGGTTCCCCTTGGTGGAAGGCGCTGTTGGCATGGAGCTGGCCAACTGGGCATGTATGGTCTGAGCAGGAGGCAAGTTCTCTCACAAAGACCCCATTTGTAGCTTCCAAGAAGGAACTTCTCAGAATGTTCAAAAGCAAGTTGTAAAAATATTTATTGGGAGGCACCCGTTAGTCCCAACAATAAATGCTCACCTTTGGAAGTAATAAGTTGGCAATTATAAGTTAGACTTCAAGTGGGAACAGGGCACCTAGTGCTTGAGAAACAGAGTTGCCTCCCATCCAGCTGGCTTGTACTTTGAACTTTCCTAGGGTTTATTTTCTCCAAGGACCTTTGGGAGCTGAGCAAATATCAGCTCATTAGATATAACTGTGTTTATTCTGTGCCAAGGGACTCCCAAATATTTTAGAGGTTGCCTGTGCATCTGTGTTTGGCCAGGTTATCACCAAGGGCCTTCCACCTCTAATGCTTAGTCATGCTTACTATTGTTGTCCTATGGGGCAAAGTGAGTAGAGAACATTATGACTCTTAGTCCGTACAAGAGATGCAATGCCCTGGGAGTCTGCCCAGCCTGTGTTATTATAGCATTCATGCCAGTCTGCTGTTTCCTGGTATAATTCATTCACTTATTTAGTTAGTTATTCAGTGGCAATTAATGATTCCCTAGTATGTGCTGAGTCCTAGGCTTTGCGATAGAAAACAAAAATAAGTAAAATATTGTCCTGCCCTCATATGACCCGAAGTCTAGTGGGGAAGATAGACCCATACATGTGTACCTTTCCCCATTGCTCTTTATTTTTATTTATTTATTAAAATTTTTTCTCCAAATTTTATTGAGATATAATCCTCATATGGTAATATGTAAATTTAAGGTGTACAGCATAATGATTTGATTTACACACATCATAAGATTATCACAGTGAGTTTAGTGAACGTCCATTGTCTCGTATAGGTACAAAATAAAAGAAATAGGAACAAAATTTTTTCTTGTGATGATAGCATCATAGATGTTTTGAAGCAGTGAGGCAAGACACCATAGATATAAGTACCCCAAGCTTTCTAAGGCTTAACCAAAGTGCTCTACTCCTGATGAGAGAGTAGAGAGAGGAGATGGGAGGAGCTTCCTTGAGAGTATGACAAGCAACCTGTGTCTTAATAGATGCCTAAGAGGATGCTAGTTGCTTTTCTTTCTATTACCTCCCTTCCTGGGTGGGAACCAAGATATTTCAAAGTTAGACAAACAGCAGCAGCCATTGGATATAGCTTATCTCAAAGCAGAATGAGGAGCAGAGATTCTCTTGGGCATGAAAATGCACAGGCAGTGTGCCGAGAGGTGGTCAGCGATGGCCAGGTGGAGAGCTTGTGGCTTGTTCCTCTCTTGGGCAAGGACAGGTTGCCACCTTTCTTTCTTCTGCTACACAATAATTGATTGTCTCCTTTGAAAACTATGTATCAAACCTGTCATTCTGTGAGCAGCACCTTCTAACCTCTCAGCTTTTCATTTTCATCTAGACCCCTGCTTGATTTGTTCCTGTGCCTAACTCTTTTACTTTCTACCCTCCCACCTTATCTTAACTACTTCCTTTCCCAGCACAGACACCATGGTCCAACACTAAAGGCACTCTGTTGTAAAGACCTCTGATCTCTTTCTCATTCCATGACACTCGTCTGGCAAAACCCCAACCGTATTTAATGCCATCTGTCTGTCTCCTCCGTACCTGTGTCCACAAGCAGGAGATGCAGGCATGGAGAATAACACACGGCCATGCCTTAGGTTCACAGAGTCACATCCCAAGTGGATACACAGCACTGCCTGTTCCCTGCCGCACTCCCCTGGCAGCCTGAGTTCCAGATGTTAGTTTGGCACCTGGCAGGCCAGGAGAGAGTCAGGAGGTCTGTTTGAGTGAATTTGTCTTCTTCAGACAAAAGTATTGGTTGGGAAAGGCCAGACGCAGGAATCTCGGAGAAAGGAGAGCAGTAGGGAAAGGTGAAAGGAGGCTTTCACAAAGGAAAGCTGCTAATGGTGTCTGTGATCAATCACACTGACAAAGAGGCTCGTGACACCGGCCTTCTTCCTCCCAGAGCATCGCCGTTCTACCAGCTGAGCCCCATCGAGACACACCAGTGTGATTTATAGGAAGCTCTCCTGCCCTCTTCGGCAGTTTACTCCCCTGTGCGTGAAGTTCTTCGCTGGTTCCCTTTCTCTTCGTGTGCAAGCAATGGTCACAACTTAGTGCAAAGGAACCTTTGGAAAATGAACATTTTTTCATCTTTCACTCGAAAGTAAAAGAGCATCCCAATAATTAGCCTTGCTGGAGATTTGAGAGGTATACAGACATTCAAGAACCAGCCTCATTTGGTTAAATCTCAGTTCTCAAGGAGATCATGTGAGTGTCTTTCACTGAGATCTTTCTTGAAACAGCTCAGTTTCCATTGCTTTTATTATGTTTTGTTTGTTTTGCTTTATTTGACTGAAAGCTTATTATCAACATATGTTCCCTTTATTTTGGGACTCTTATTCTTTTTTAAATTAATTTATTTTAATTGGAAGTGAAAGTGAAGTCACTCAGTCGTGTCCGACTCTTTGTGACCCTGTGGACTGTAGCCTACCGAGCTCCTCTGTCCGTGGGATTCTCCAGGCAAGAATACTGGAGTGGGTTGCCATTTCCTTAATTACAATATTGTGATAGTTTTTGCCATACATCAAGATGAACTGGCCACATGTATCATTTGATCAATACTTGCTGACTGATGAGTTGCCTGGCCTTTCATTGTTACTGCCCAGGGCAGCCAGGGCTGTGGTCTTTGGGCTAGTTCCATGATATGTTAATTAGGGAAAGGGTGGTCAAAAAGGTTGGCAACACTTTGGATAAAACAATATTAATCAGGTATTTTTTTTTTCTTTTACTGATGACTTTCGGAGGAGTTTTTCTATGCTAAGAAACACTGAGAATTTTCAAGTGAGAGATGAAGTATACAGACTGTGTTTACCTCTATTTGAACATAGGGTCTTTTTTTGTTTGTTTGTTAGATAATCTTCTGGGACTGATATTCTATAGAGCACACTTTGGAATGTATAGCATTAAAATTTCTGATCAAGAATAATGAGGCCGAAAAGGAATAAAATTCAAAATAGTAAACTTCATACTCAAAAGGCCAACATGCCAAATTCTCTGTTAGTTCTACTTAAGTAATTGATACGTCGTTTCTACGCTCCATCTGTGTGCTGTCCTTGCTATCAGGTTAATATTCCTAAAACATAATTTTGGTGGATTTCTCTTCTATTCAAGGGACTTTGTGTTATCTAAAGGTGAGGCAGATGGTATTTTCCAAAGGTTAATCTCCTATCTATCTGCCTATTTACCTATCCTCTTCTTACAATGACCGGTAACTCCTTTCATGTGTTCTTCTTAGAATATGACAACACTCCTGTAACCAAGTGGTGAGGTCTCTCCTTGAAAATAGGAAGGGGCTTGTAACTCCTTCAGTCAGGAGTATGCCTGTGTCTTCCAGTGTTAGGTCATGAAAAGGATACAATTTCCTCCACTCGCTCTCTCTTTCAGCACCTACCCTTGGAACTCAGCCACTGGGCTCTGAAAAAGTCCAAGCCAGCCCATGTGGAGAGGCCCTTGTGAAGGGGACTGAGACCCTCCAGCCAGCTCTCAGCATCAACTTCCAGACTGTAAGTGAATGAGACTTTAGTTGGTGGATTCCATCGTTCAGCTTTTTAAAAATGTAATTTTAGTTATTTATGTATTTTTGGCTGTGCTGGGTCTTTGTTGCTGTGCCAGGGCTTTCTCTAGTTGTGGCGAGTAGGGGCCGCTCTCTAGTTGCAGGCTGTGGGCTTCTCGTTGCAGTGGGTTCTCTTGTTGAGCATGGGCTCGAGCTAGCGCACAGTCTCAATAGCTGTGGCACACAGGCTTGGTTGCTCCTTGGCATGTGGGATCTTCTGGGTCAGGGACAGAACCCATGTCTCCTGCACTAGAGATGGAATCTTTACCAATGAGCCACCAGGGAAGCCCTTATATCTCAGCTTTTGAGTCTTCCAGGTAAGCACTAGGTGTTGTGGAGCAGAAATAAGCTGTCTCCACTGGGCTTTGTCTAAATTCTTGGCCCATAGAAGCTACGGACATAATAAATGGTTGCTTTACAGCAGTACATTTTGGAGTACTTTGTAACACAGACATTGTAACTGGAGCAAAAGGGTGAAACTCCAGTTTATGGATCTGGTATTAAAGATACCTCTCCACTGTGGTCCCAAACAATCCCCCCCCTTTTCTTTCTCTATTCCTTTATGAAGTCACTCTTGAAAATACAGCTACTGTACGTTTCATCCCTGCAATAAAAGTCAAAGTTTCCTTCCTGTACATTTTTGTGTGTTAGATGGTAAGATCTTTGAATAGTTCTTCCAGCTACATTTTCTCGGGACTTAGTACAGTGCCCAAAATATAGAGTTGCTTAATAAATATGTGAAAAGTAAATCAGTGAGTAAGTGAATTCTCTTGGACAGACATACCTTTCCTACACTTTCCACATATTCAAGTTCTGTTCTACCTAAAAATTGAAAGTGAAAGTCACTTAGTTGTGTTCGACTCTTTGTGACCCCCTGGACAGTCCATGGAATTCTCCAGGCCAAAGTACTGGAGTGGGTAGCCTTTCCCTTCTCCAGGGGACCTTCCCAACCCAGGGATCGAACCCCGGGTCTCCCGCATTGCAGGCAGATTCTTTACCAGCTGAGCCACAAAACTAAGTTCAAGTACTGCTGCTGCTGCTTCGTTGCTTCAGTCGTGTCTGATGCTGTGGGACCCTATGGACTGTAGACTGCCAGGCTCCTCTGTCCCTGGGATTCTCCAGTCAGGAGTACTGGAGTGGGTTGCCATGCCCCACTCCAGGGATATTCCTGACTCACGGATTGAATCTGGGTCTTCTGCATTGTAGGCAGATTCTTTACCACTGAGCCACCAGGGAAGCCCAAGTTCAGATGCTATTCCTTGACAAAGTTTTCTCAAGTTATCTCCAGACCAAGGAATCCATTCCTACCTTAAGTGCCAGTATAATACATTGTATTATAGCCTTCAATATTTATCAGCTGCAGTGATTTCTCATCATACCATGAGCTTATATAGAATTCTTCCAGTTAGTTCTTAAGGTACTTTGGGACAGAGTCACCCTAGTCTGTTTTCCTTCTTGTCCTCCTTTTCCTTCTCTTTCTCCTCCTTTAATTCTCCTTAAGACCTATGGTATACAGTGTATTTTCAGAATCTCTTCTTTGATTATTATGAATCAAGGATAGAACAATAACTTCCAAAACAAACCAAAAAAATGATAAAACCCAGTTCAAACTGAGGCTGCAGTATAGTTATAGTCTGTTCAAATCCAGAGAGACCCTCCTGAACTTTCGGTACCATTCCAACCACATTGTGAGCATTGAGAAGTATTTTAGGAGGATTTATTGAGAAGAAATTAACACACTGGGAGAGAAGAACCAGCCTGCCAATGCAGGAGAAATGGGCTCGATCCGTAGGTGGGGAAGATCTCCTGGAGAAGGCAAGGGCAACCCACTCCACTGTTCTTGCCTGGGAAATCTCGTGGACAAAGGAACATGGTGGGCTACAGTCTATGGGGCCACAAAGAGTCAGACATGATTGAGCAACTAAACAAAACAGCAGCAGCTAGGGTTCACAGACCTCCGGCCAAGCAGAATAGAGCAGAGGATGTAAAGGCAGATGTGGGCCTGAAAAGCAGGTTAATAATTAGCATCTAGGACCACAGACCACACTGGCACAAGCATCCACCTCTCACTTGAACCCCCCAGTCTCCTTAAATGTCTTCTGGCCTTCCTGCTATTTACTATCTAGGCTATAGCCAGAAGGGTGCCTTTAAAAGAAAAATTAGTTGTGTCTCTGCTTTCTTAAACCTTTCCCATAGATTCCCATTTATCTTAGGATAGGGACCCTTCGTCCTTTGCATACTTGATCTGGAAGGCCCTTTGTAGTCTGCACCTTGTTCCTCTTTATAGGTTTCTCTTACACCAGGCTTTTTGATCTTTGTGATTCAGCTGTAATGGTCTTATGTCAGTTTTGAAAATATGCTCTTCTCCCTTTCTCCTTTAGGGCTTCCCTGGTGGTTTAAAGGTTAAAGTGTCTGCCTCCAATGTGGGAGACCTGGGTTAGATCCCTGGGTCAGGAAGATCCCCTGGAGAAGGGAATGGTAACCCACTCCAGTATTCTTGCGTGAAGAATCCCATGAACGGAGAAGCCTGGTAGGCTACAGGCCACGGGGTTGCAAAGAGTCAGACACGACTGAGCGACTTCACTTTCATTTTCACTTTCCCCTTTTCTGCCACAGGACCTTTGTACATAGGCTTTCCTTTTATCTCATGTTACCCCCACCCCTCAGCCCCCAGATAATCCAGAAATTCTTTCCTCAGAACTCAGTTAAAGCATTCCTTTCTAACAGATTTCTCTGTCCTCCCTGACTAGATCAATTGTAGCATTTTAATATAACTGTCTCTAGCTATCAGTTACTTACTTCTATGTTTTTATTCTTTTTCTCTTTCTCCCTATCCCCTATATCCATTTAATTTCTATCTCCCCCTCTAGACTAAACTCTATGAACACAGAAATCATGTCTTTTTCTATGTTCAACAATGCCCACTTAACACTTAGCACAATTCCTGGTATGTAAAAGATGCCTAATAAGTGAATAAATATATAAACTTAAGGGTATATGACTTGCTAATTCATTTTTACTGAATTGAAGTTAAAAGCTTCTTGGGAACCAGTGCCAGTTGTCTGTCTTTTTTTTTTTTCAACTGTGTTCTTGAAATACTGGGCTTATCATGGGCATCTTTTAAATATTAGAAAAATGACAATCATTTTTTCTGACCCTTTGAGAGGACTCTAAGGGCTCTCTCTGTATAAAAATATAACATCCCTCTGAAGTTATTTGCCTTATCCTTGTACTCCCTGAGATCCCCAGCTCTCCCCAGTATCTCCACTAATCATGAACTCTCCCATGAGAGAAGCCCTCTAAAAATGCTGTCTTTGTTTACTGGGTGATTTTGAAGCCTAGTCTCTTCTGGGAATAAAAACCCAAACTGAAAGAGTTGGAGTTTGCCCACTGGGAATTTAAACCACTTGACTCTAAGGCTATGGTGACAGGAACACAGGGGAAAATAGATGAGATTCTGAGTTGCAAGAATTCCCCAGGACTCACTGGAAAGCTACCTAAGGACAGAGGGGGAAAAAAAGCCCAACCATAATAATTTTCTCCAAAGGGCCATCCATACTGGGGATAGTGTCCTACTCAGTTCTTTGGTTATAGTTTTTCCACCTCTAACAGTTCCCCCTGAATCTGGTGAAGAATTGTGGCACCATCAGTCCCCAAGTCAGTTTGTGGGGGTTGTATTTGGTAGCGCCAGTGCTACATGGATTTTTAATTTTGCATAAAACAGTGTCTCCTAGGTTTGAGGTTTTTAGAGGATGATGAGATGGGCAAGATGGGCAATAAAAGGAAGATGTGATGTTGCTCAGGATTGTTGTTGTTATTTATTCCCTGTCCTTTAACCCATAGGTGAAGTGTCCTAGTCAAGGACTTCATAGGTGAAGTGTCCTAGTCAAGGACTTTAGCTGACTAGAGTACTCCCTGTCTTTGCCAGATGGGGGATATAGAAACCTAAAGGGATGTATTTTTTCAGTGTTTACAGTGCATGGAAGTTTCCTTAAATATATAATCAGAGGTAATTAGACTCTGTGGTGTAAGAAGGGGTATAAACACTATTGACATGCTGGTCCGGAATAGGCACATCTGACTTGATTGGCCTTTGACAGTTCCTGATTTTCAATATTTTTGGTATTTTGGGAAGCAGATGTGATGAGGGTAAAAAATTTTAAGCTTGAGAATAACATCTCTTGGCTCCAAAATAATGCCGCTTGTTTGCAGTCTTTCAAGTTTTTAACCTACAGAGAGACACAGGCTCGTGGAAAGATGCTGTCTGTCTGGGACCTAGTGAATCAGGTAATCAAGGTGGCAAGGTTCTGTCTGCCCCAAGACTAATAAGCTTGCTATAAAGCTACTGATATTCTCTGCCACAGAGGTTGACATCTTTACTCTGGGGTAAATATTTTTTTATTCACCTCCTTCAGTCTTGAGTCAGATTTCTGTCATAGTATTTTGTTGTGCTTGTCAGCAAACTGTTAAGTCATTCTCTTAGTATTGTGTGACAGTATAAAACATGATAACCATATAAGATTAGTATGATTTTTAATAATTCCAAATGGAAACAAATGGTGTTTCCTCTCTTTGATGCATTTGATGTGTTTCAGATACGTTTCCCGTTGTTTGCATACTATGCCAGCCTGGAGATAGGATCTGGGTATAAACTGCATTTATTTCAAGGCTTGGTGCCTTGCCACAGACCTCAATATAAATGTTTCCAGACCTCACTGCTTTTGCTGATATATAACAGATATCAGCATAAGCAGTGCTTAGCCACTAAACACAACAAATATCTATTACTTCAGAAGATACAGTTTCTGTGGGTTAGGAATTTGAGAGTGGCTTAGCTCAGTGACCTGAGTATCTTATGAGGTCATAACCAAGTATCACTTGGGGTTGCAGTCATCTGAGAGCTTGACTGAGGCTGGAGAATCAGCTTCCACTGTTACTCATGTACATGACCATTGGCAGGGGGCCTCAGTTTCTTAGCACGTGGGGCTCTTGGTATGACTGCTTGAGTGTCCTTATGATGGGGCAGCTGGGTTTCCCTAGAGTGGGAGAAGGAGAGAGAGCAAAGAGGGAGCCACTTATTTCCTCATCCTAGGAATCATGCTGTGTCACCTCTACCATGTTCTGTTCCTATGTCACCAAGTTTGGTTTAGACACAGAACAAGTGAACAGGAATTATCTTCATCATGTGAAGATAGGAGTATCAGGGAATTGGTTGGTATGCCTCAAAGCTATCCTGTTGCTGACTATAACCTCCTTTACATTGAGATGTTTATTTCTTGTGTGTGCTATGAGGTCTCATTACTTTACACTGGTCTTGAGGATGGCACTGTGATACCTCCATCTAGGAGCAGCAGCTAGTTTATAACCCTCTCCTGAGGAGAAACCAGGCTCACCTTGTAGGGAACCTATTTGGACTAAACCTCAGTCTTTTATTTTAAGAGGCTTTATGAGCAGTCTAGTTTGTAGGACTGGAAAATGTCAACTAACTTTCTGATGAACTTTCTTTGTTTTGGGAAGAAATCTTCAAAATTAAATTTAGTTACCCAGAAGTTTAGCAGATCCCCTCTCCTGCACTGTGCTGGGAGGAGGTGGAAACTCCTTTCCAAGGACTTTAATGATGCATTCCTCACAGGTGGTTTTTATCAGGACTCTATGTTTCCATTAAAATTTGTGCCCTAATAGGAATGAATTAGAGGCTGTTGGAGGGTGGCTCAGAGATCTAGATGCCTGATGGATTTAGGACACGAGGGCCCAAGTTGTCCTTAGAAAGGGCTGACTCTGGACATAAGCCTGTGGCCAAGGTTTAGACCCCTCCTGACTCTGATGTCTTTGTAAGATCAGTCAATTCCATTTCTCCTTAGGATCTTTGCACTTGCTGTTCCAGGCACAAACCTCCAATGTTCATGGTCTGCTTAGTTGCTTGGCTGATTTCTTTCTGTCATCTAGGATCTTAGCTCAAACTCTACCTCTTCAGTGGGGTTTTTTTTTTTTTTTGGTCAGACCACTCAACCTAATCTTCCCACCAGCATATCCTCTTTAAAAGTCCATTCTACTTAATTTCCTTCAATGATGTGTTAATCTTTGATTGTATCATGTTCATTTTCTGCTTCTTTGGTCTACCTTAACAATAAAATGTTTGAACTAGGAGAGTAAGGGATCTTGTTTTAATTTTTCTTTGTTGCCACCTTACCTATCTGCTGAGAAACCTGTATGCAGGTCAAGAGATTCAGTTAGAGTTGGACATGGAACAATGACTGGTTCAAAATTGGGAAAGGGGTACATTAAGGCTGTATATTGCCATCCTGCTTATTTAACTTATATGCAGAATACATCATGCGAAATGCCAGACTGGATGAATCACAAGCTGGAATCAAGATTGCTGGAGAATATCAACAACCTCAGATATGCAGGTGATACCACTCTAATGGCAGAAAGCAGAGTGGAACTAAAAAGCCTTTTGGTAAGTGTGAAAGCGGGGAGTGAAAAAGCTGGCTTAAAATTCAGCATTCAAAAAATCAAGATCATGGTATCCAGTCTGATCACTTCATGGCAAATAGAAAGGGAAAAAGTGGAAGTAGTGACAGATTTTATTTTCCTAGGCTCCAAAATCACTGTGAATAGTGACTGTGGCCATGATGTTAAAAGATGTCTGCTCCGTGGAAGGAAAGCTGTGACAAACCTAGACAGCTGATTAAAAAGTAGACATCTCTTTGCTGACCAAGGTCCATCTAGTGAAAGCTATGGCTTTTCCAGTAGTCATGTACAATTGTGAGAGTTGGACCATAAAGAAGACTGAAAACTGAAGAACTGATGCTTTCTAATTATGATGCTGGATAAGACTCTTGAGAGTCCCTTGGACTATAAGATCAAACCAGTCAATCCTAAAGGAAATCAGCCCTGAATATTCACTGGAAAGACCAATACTGAAGCTTAAGCTACCATACTTTGGTCACCTGATGGAAAGAGCTGACTAACTGGGAAAGATTGAGGGCAGGAGAAGAAGAGGGCAGCAGAGGATGAGATGGTTAGATAGCATCACTGACTCAATGGACATGAGACAATACTGAAGCTTAAGCTACCATACTTTGGTCACCTGATGGAAAGAGCTGACTAACTGGGAAAGATTGAGGGCAGGAGAAGAAGAGGGCAGCAGAGGATGAGATGGTTAGATAGCATCACTGACTCAATGGACATGAGTTTGAGCAAGCTCTGAGAGTTGGTGATGGACAGGGAAGCCTGGCAGGGGTTGCAAAGAGTCAGATACAACTGAGTGAGTGAACTGAACTGAACCGATGTATAGGACAAGCTTAGCAAATATTTATTGGATAAATGAAATGAGTGAGTAAGTGATGGAATGAACACATATTCTACTGTGAAATGAAAAAAAATAAGACTGACATTATGAACTGAGCGACCTGTGTGTTCTTGGGCTTCTCTGGGAAAGAAAAGCACTGTTAACCCAGGTAGGTAAGCCTTGGAGTCATTAGAACTTGAATATCAAGGAAATGTGATTTTTTGGGGGGGTCTGAACTATTAAAGCAGGACTTAACTTATACACATGTTTTCTGGGAACCCCAGTCCTACCACTTTGCCAGCTCATTGACACATATCTTCTCGTGCCTCCCTGACATCAAAGGTGAAAACTTGATGACTCCATATCCAACATGAGGCTTCATCTTACCTCTGTCTTCTCTCCCTTGATCTTCCCATTTTTTCCTTCTTGGCCATCTTTCTCTTAGCTCAGTTGCCAAGTTCAGCTCATGAAACCTACTTCTCTCTCTTTTAACTGCCTGCCATAAATATGCCTTCCATTTTGAAATTTTTCTTACACATAAGTAGAAGTTGAAAGGTGATGAAGAAAAGACAATACAAGCCCCAGGGAATCTCTCAGAGCCAGAAGTTTCTCAGATATGCAGTTACTGGCATTTTCCCCCTTTTGTGTTCCAGTGGTGTTTTCATTGTTCACACTCTCCCTATTGAAGGGAATATAAAGGACAGACTTAAAAGAGGGAAAACTATTATTTGAAGGTGAAACCACTTAGGGAAAGTTGATATGGTCCTTTCCAAGAGCATCCAGTTGTGGAAACATACTAAATAAGGAGGCCCCTGCACACTGCTTCCTGAGTTGTTTGGCAGGTAATGCCCCCTTTTTTGAGAGGTGATTGCATCTTGTCAGGGTACAGCTTGACCCTTACCAAAGAGTTTCAAAATGCAGTTATTTATCTGCACTGGATTCAGAAAAATCCTGCAACTGAGCAGTGAATAGATTAGTGTTATTATTAAGTAGGTGCAATAGCAATGAAAATTCAAGATGAGGCCAGCAGCACAATAGCCTAGATAGGATTTTCCCTCCGGATCCATTGTCCACCCCTTTCCTTACTTTGTTCTGGGCCTCCAGAAGATTGACCCTTGTGGGGTGTAGCTGTGGGCTCCTCCATGCTCCGATTTCTAATTGGATTTGGCCAATGGGCGGCATCAGCAGAGAATCAGAGAGCGAGAGAAGAGTAATGTCAGGATATTGATTCCTCTGGCTTGTGTCCAGTACGTGGTCTACAGGTGGCCATCTACATGTATCCAGCTTTCAGTTTTTAGTAACTTCTTCCTGTTTGTCCCAT